>JAAAKL020000586.1:0-39712 GCA_010016065.2 Carybdea cf. marsupialis auct. non (Linnaeus, 1758)
TCCTACTTTGAAGTCTGTTTACTGTTTTGTACGCACTTCGAGCAGGCTAATTCTTTACGTGCGGCGACTCCGTAACAACATGACCTCGTTTTAAAATGTCAGTTCAGTCCTCGGTTTCATCAGCTCAAACTGGGGACACTTTCATCTTTAGCATCAGCAATATTATCAAAATCTTCCTCTTCAACATCGTCCAAAATTAGGCACTCCAGTTCCTTGAAAGCCATCACACAGAATTGTTCCTTTTGTCCAAGGGCACAAATTTACACTGGTCTCGCGCGCTTGATTTGGTTTTCGATAGTACTTCCTTCACTGACCGTACAGCTGACCTTTCGAAGGGTTTTCGCCTTTATGGGCCCATAGTATAAACAGCTGTAAGGACATATACGCCTCTTGACTACATATTATATTACAGATGGGCAGGGATTATTATTTGGTATTCCTTTGGGGGATTTCTTTATAGCTTGACAAAAAAAAATGACTAGTAATTCAAATGGACCCTTTAATGTGTTATTTAACTGTACGTCTTTGTCATTACCACCGACAAAGGGTTATGCAATTGCAGTATAAACACAGAGTAGAAATGTAAAAACATTTCTACTTTGTGGTATAAATGTTTTCACACCACGTGCTAGGTTTGGTTGTGAAAGAGTGTGGTCGAGGATTCCCACTCAGAGATAGTGAAAGTAATAGATCAGTCAAAACAAACTGACTTTTTATCCTTAATATCATATTTTATGTAGGACGAATAGAAGTAATCATCCTTAAAATAAGGACAAAAGCATAATAAATAGGTTGACGGCCCCCAGAGGATACATGAACCACCGATTTAGAGTATAATATAATGAGAACATCACTGCAGGAAATAGCAAAAACATTTTAGTACTGAAAAGCTTGTAGGACAGAATGTTCGCCAAACATCAACTCCTACGAGGAAACAACCACCTCGGGTCTCTAAAGCTAAAAGCACTAGTAAGCAATGTGACTCTGACATGGGGCAGCACTTGCTTTAAAATCCAGACTGTGCAAAATTGTATACGGATGGCCGCTTTCCCATGATAGGCAGAGCTAGGTCGGCTTTTCACCTAGCCGTCCTCGAATCCGTCCACATCGAAGCAACAAAACTGCTTTGCAGACAAAAAGAATTTGTCTTTTCATTAGGCCTTTTCGGTTAACCATTTAGTTCCACGGACACTGATCGGTAAAAACAACACCAATCTAGCAGTCAGACATCTGATTGGCTACTTTCAAAAATACAGTTTGGTATAAGTTTTACTGATTTCTTCCTATCTCAATTCTGACGATTTTGTACTCTGAACTTTTCAGTACTAAAATGTTTTCGCTATTTCGTGCAGTTGTATTGTTTTGTACCACCAACAAACAATGAGAATATCATGAATTTCATCGTGACAGAACAACGGTTTACACAACTCTTTCAATTCATAATTTTACTATTCAATCTAAAAATAGTCCCACTGATTTCTGCTATATTTTAAATCGTTAAAGGAACTCTTTAACATAACTACGAGACACTGTCAATTGTCGATGACTGTGTACGCAAATGCTAAAGGTATTCAAACTTTATTAAACGAATTTATTTACGACTTCTACTCTCTGAAGCACATGAACGATGTAATGTATTTATTTACACGACAGCATGGTATGAATCATGGATTGAATTGGAAATTGATAAAAAAGTATCTTGACGGATTTACTTCTAGTGTAATAATCACTCTGAAGGAAAAACACACAAAAATATTTTATTCGAAAAGTTTGTTGATGGTACAGAATAATAAAAATGCCCGAAATAGCGAATTCAATTTGTACTTAAAAGCTCTTCTGACACTCCTCAGAGCACTAGTGGTCTGAAAATAACCTGAAAAGGGAATCAACAAAATTATTTACCCGAATGTGTTTTGCAAGGTAGCCAATCAGAATTCTGACTGCCAGATTGGTGTTGTTTTCACCAATCAGTGTCCGTGAAGCTGAATTGTTAACCGAAAAGGCCCAATGAGAAGACAAATTCTTTTTGTCTACAAAGCAACGGTTTTCTTACTTTGATGTGAACGGATTCTAGAACGGCCAAGTTAAAAGCAGATCTAGCTTTACCAATTACGCGGAAGCGATCGTCCGTATACATTTTGGCACAGTCTGGGTTTTCGAGCCAGTGCTGCCCTATGGCAGAGTCACATTGCTAAGTGGTGTTTATATATTTTGAAACCCGGGGTGGTTGTCTCCTTGTAGGAGCTAATGCTTGGCGAATACAGGATGGAACATGCTGTTTAATTCTGCCAACTAACCTCAACTATTCGTGCGGCCGACATAGCCAGTCTTATACTGGCAAGAAAATGAGTAAACTACAATGCTGTTGTTTGTAGAAGGCACACGGTCTTTGTGGTTAGTTGGAGCGCTTTCTTACTATTATAACCTACGCGTGGTGTCACAGCACCAAAACACTTTTCTACGGCCTTTTTGATCTGGTTTTCTAATCGAAGCGAAACGGTTACAAAGCCATGGTAAATTTAAATACACAGGGCATTTCTAAGGTCTAATAGGTTTTTCACTCTGCACTTCAAATTGCAGTTTTCGGTTTCTATTAGGACCTCCTCCGCCCCAACGACAATTGCACGCAAAGTGGCAAAACAGTCACTCAATCTACTGATACATTTATTTATGGTTGATATGTTAGTTCACAGACAACATGAACAGGATACATCTGTATAATGTTAACAAGTCGATCGAAATCCTAGATACTTTACATTACTTCTCCCGCCCTTCTTCTTAACAGATCAAGAAGCTAGAGACAGTTCTTGTTGAGCTACACGAGCAAGAGTATACGATAAATTGCGAAGTTGAACTACTAGTTTAGAACCATTCAGCTTTGACGTCTTTATAAAAAAGTACGTGAAAGTAGAATGATAAAAGAACTGCTGAGCTTGCAAAAAGAAATCCGCAAATCTCCGTTTTGGTCTCCTCCTCTTTTTATTGTCTGAGAGCTTTGTCTCTATTATCTTTCTTCCCACGTAACACTCCTCTGCCTCATCACCTTCATACATGTCCTGGACCAATCGTAAGTTACTCTCTTCCAAACCTAATTTTCCCTTAGAGGACAGTCTATAATTAAACAATACAACTTCCTTATCACTCTCTATATTTTTCTATATATTTCTATCTGCATTCGTAGTGCAAACACGACATCAGTGATACTCCTCCTTGGTATATAGGCACACATTTTTGGATGTCCTCTTTGTTCTTGTAGGATGGCACTTACAAGCCAACTCCTTCTTACGTCACCTGGCATCCTTCATTTTCATTGAACGACTCGATTAGATAGTCCATCTCTTTTTACCCAGGCGTTTTCAGACATTTGGAAAAGCACCTTGGTTGACTTCTTTTCCATCTTCCTTAAACTGCTCTCCTTCTCTTAGCCGATACTCCTCACAGCATCCTTTGGCACTTCCGCTAAGTCTGTTTTGATCTTTCTATCGTTCTCCCCGTTCATCGATTTTCAAAATAACTCTTCCACCCCTCTAGTATTTCCTCTGTGCTAGTTTGCCCTTTTCCATTGTCATCTTTAACAGTGGTGACCCGTTATATATCTTTTCGTGCTCTGTCTCACTCTATGGACAGCCTGTATAACCACTTTTAGGCTTCTTCTGTTTGTAGCATATTATTCAATTCTTCAGAGGTAGATTTCTTTGTTTATAAAACTGATATTTTGGCCTTCTTCCTATTCTGTAAAGATACTACCTCGTTTGTCTTCTATACCGATGCCATTCCCACGCATGGAAAGATGGAGAGGATCATGACAGGAATGGCACCCGATGTAAATCCTGAGCCAAACAAGAGCCATAAACAATACAAAAACCAGAAACAGAATATCAATGTCATCAAAGCACGACTAATGATAACTATAGCATGACCATAGCAAAGCCATAGCGCTTCAACGTTCCTGCAAGAATTAATTTCTGTTTATGTCATTATCAAGCTTTTCCAAGTGTTCTTTACAAACTTGTTTACTGCTGCAATAGTTTAATTCTTTGACTCATAACTGGTATATTTATGATGAGTCAGCCATCCCCTATAGCTGTAATTAGCATTCCTACTCAGGATTGCCCGACCGTGACAATCTTGACTTCACAAGCGTTGGAATGGAATTTTTCTGTATAATAATTTCCTAATCTTAACTCATTCACTTTGTATATATACAGTATATAATCCTTCTTATATATCACCCCTTTCAGAGCACAGCACACACATGCGACTTCAACTTGCAACAAGCTGCCGGTAATGATTTCGTTTGTTGGACTCGTCTCATTACACGGACATAACACCCGGTGCTGCCGTTGCGCTCATACGTCGCGATTATAGGAGACAAGCACATACTCCTATAAATTGTTGTTCAGAAACCGGAAGGATCTAGATAAATTTCTAATCATCTTATGATGAGTACAGCAACATTTGGAGTCACTTGACAGAGTAGAAGACTATTCATTTGTTTAAGATGATGCAGATTTCCTTTGCAATTATGAATTTGCTACTGAAAATTCCTCCTTGGAAGGCATGTCATCATTAAGGAACTGGAGCTTTGCTGTTGGTGTCCTTGAGTGTCACAACTAGCAACCAAGGTCCAACGGGAGCAAGGAGGGACCGAGGCCTTCCCTCACGTCTTCACGATGGCTTGCGCTCCCTAGTATGTGCTTATATTCTAAATTGACTGGCAGATAATGTTAAAGTTTTCAATGCCATTGATTTTTGAGCCTTAGAACATCATCATATGACCTGTCTCCTTTCACTACCCCAATCGAACTTTTTACCTTCACATTTCTTTACTGTATATACACCATCTGTGCTCTAAAAGAGCACTTCTGACCAGATTATTGTACACCTAGAAATTTGTGGCAGTACATGGAGATGAAGTTAACACTTCTTCATGTGTGCGCAGAATAACAACATAGAAAGGCATCACAATATTGCAGTTTTAATGTAAATATGATGAATCAGGTTGGCTGGCATTCCTTTTTGAGTGGTCCTGTAGCTTCAAATTAAAAATTGTGCAGGTGCTACTGGGATGGTTGTAGATCCGCTTCCTGATCTGACTTGCAATAACTTTACTTGGCAAGACTGGTAACATAGGACAACCAAAATTGGCGTTTTAACATGGTAAGATTCATCCAATCAATCTGACTTTGTTGTTTGGTCAATACATCCTACTAGTGGGGTGTTCTTAAGAATATGATTTCTGTATGGTACCATTGCCTACTTAATGTCCCCGCAAAAGACAGCAGCTCAGAAGCAGCAAACTCTCATTTCTACGATGGAGCACACTTTCTGACAACGTATATTGTACCTGTGTCACAATCATGCTCTTCGTACCGTTGGGCAAGAGTATTAAAACCGAAGCCACCGAGTTGATAAAGGGTAAGATGCGCGCAAGTGTCAAAGACCCAATGACAGAGAGATTTTAATGTCAGCCCTGCAAACCTCAACTATTTAAAAACATATAGAAAAGGGGTTTGAGTATATTCAGGGATAAATAGAATTGCATCGTGAGTTTAATATCTCTTAGGACCCCAGAACAGTTTAACGAGGGAAAGAGGGGGAGCCATATTGTAACAAAAAGGTCATGAGAAAGCTATAATGAAGACTAAGATGAATATGCTACTTAGTGTGTTATTTTTTACATTTCGAAAAAGGCTTTTGATAGCGTTTCACGAGCTGCTTTGATAAAGATCATGAGATACTTTGTCATACTGCAGATGATTGTTGATATTTATGCAAGTCTGCATGAAGGCACGCCCTGTAAAGTACTGGTTGATGGATATTTAAGTGATTGTTTGGAATGACATCAGGAGTGATACAAGGTGGAATTTTGTCACCACTGCTGTTCCTCCTGGTCATGTATTATGTAATGCGAATAGTGGAAGGTTCTGCAATACTCTAGAACGGAAATGGAAAGCTACTGGACTCGGATTACGCTGATGATTCAGCTTTCATATGTGAAAATCTTGATAAGATCCCAATAGTGTTCGATTGTTTGGTGAAGAGAGGGAGTTAATGTAGAGTTAGTTATTTACAATAAGAACACTGGGATAATGAGAGTGATGATGGGAGAATTCATTAGAATGTGTCTTAGAGAACATAGCAGTTAATTTGATCTATGGAGATGAGTCTTGGCATAGTACGACTATCATAGATACGAACCTACTTGGCTTCGTGAGCAAGGTATTGAAAAAGATGTTGGGTATTAGGTGGCTAGATAAAGTTCCAAATAAGAGAGTGAGGGAAAGTAAGAGAGTAGAGAGTAGAACCAGTTGATGAATGTATGAAGCTGTCACGATGAAAATGGCTGGAGAATTGGGAGATCGGTAAGATCTGGTTATAGAAGCGTTAGAATGGAAAGCTTGAGGCGTGAGAGGCAGTGGTAGACCAAGAGACCCGAACAATGAGGAGAGAAGATGGATATAAACCATGATACAGACTAAAAGAGAAACCACAGAAATTTTTTAAGATGCAGAAAATTCATCGAAGCTCTATTCATCCACTTGGATGCTTCAGGCATATAATGGACTGAAAACATGTGATGTTGAGTGCCAAAAGTGGAGGGGCTATGACTGCCTAGCTTTAGTTGCGTCATAGGCTCCGTCTCTTACTGAAGGCAATGTTCGCCCTTTTGTAAAACTTTGAAATTTGAAATTTTCAAGTCATGTTCAAAGCGTGGAGCTTATTATCCTATACGTATACCTCCGTACCGAATATTATTGAACTGAAATAATTAACAGATTTGCCCGCTTACAGTTAAGCTATACTTACCTCTGACTTTATTTTCTTCGAATGCAAAATTATTAAGAAGCAGCAATGCACGTTACAGACACGTTCCTTAACAGGTTTAGGATGACTGACAGTTGATTACGTTTGTAAAACAGATGGAAGCCTTAAATGAGGATGTGTAATGAACAGACAAAGGATTTAAGGGGTGAATTATCGTCCACTGCAACGTACGAGATTTGCGGTGAAAGATAGGATTTCTTAGAGATTTCTATTAACTCAGCATATTCACTGAGAATTTCAGGATTTCTTGGGCGTGTCACTACCCACACACCCCTCTTTACGATCATCGTTCTATATTTATCTGAATATTAAGTATGACTGAAGATGAGATTACTGACTTTCTGTTCTAATTTGTTTCATTTCACGTAATATCTTTATAAGTGCATATTAGATCATCGTAAATATTGCAAAAAGTTTTACTGTGAAAAGATCATACTGGAAGATGTAAGATTGCTTTAACACTAATAAAAAGGGCCGAGGGATTTATAACAAAAGGCGGTTAAAATTCTCTCATAGTATGATTGATCTGATTTGAGTAGTTGTTTTGCTAAAAACTTGCACGAGTAAAACATCATAGAGGATTTAGAAAGTAGCTGATAGGTGGCAATCAAAAACTACAACTGGCCAGTAAATACTGGATTTTGTCGACAATTTCGTTTCTGTTCTCATAAATGTACCTTCTGAGCTTCTTGACTTGCATTTCAGCTGTGAACTTTAAAGACCTAACAACTGTTGGTATCCTCTGTTGAATATCGTATAAGTGTATAATCGAGTTTGATATGATATCAACGAAGAAAGGGTCTCAGTGCTACTTGTGATCAACATTCTGAAGCAAAATCGTTTCTCTACTGATATTTAACATCGTGACATCTATGAAATTTCACAAAGAAACGTGGTCACTGAAAGTGAATCACTTTATTGTTGATTATACCAAGCGTTCAGGGGTGATTTTCTTCATGTGGAGGTTGGGGTGGGGGTGGGGGAGCGCAAGCTGGGAAAATAGACGAAATGTAGAACGGGTTTATATGCATATTCAGAATATCATCGCTTCTTAAATGCAGATCAAGCTTAGCAAAATGGTGTACCGAATAGTACTAGCAGATCATGTCAGAAATATAATTATGTAAGACAAGACCTTCTTTATTTATTATTTTACAAAATATAGCAAAACAACTCTAAAAGTCCTCATGTAGGCCTACTCTGTTAAAATCCGAAACTATAAAACTCTGGAACTCTTAATTCTCTAAAACTCTGAAGACCTAGAAACTCTGGAACTCTGACCCTCCTGTCAAAAGTGATTATTTTAAGAAAAGTTATGGGCGTGTCACATCCGATACTCAACTCTTTAGCGTCTTCTTAACTGGGAAACATACTAATGAAATACTCACGGAACTCACCAGCAAGGATGCAGACAAGACATCAGGCAAACTTTCTTTACTTTCTCCGTAGCGTACTCTTGACTCAAAATCAACTAACTAACTGAGTTAAACACAAACATGAAAAGATATCCTATTGACAATAGTCTATTGTTCTTAAAGTTAATTAGAGCGCATTGTTCTTCTCGTCGACTGACGTCACTACAACTCCTTCCCAGACTACTTCCATGATACATGATATGATATAATAGTAACAAACCTCTAAGGATATATTTACGTGAAACAGCAGAAATAATTGATGATTGCTAATGTCTCTAGTTTAGAGGGAAGAGAACGTCTCTAGTGTTGATAACAACGCAAGCCTTACGAATTCCTGTACAAATTTCAAATTAGCATGAAGTTAGCAATTGTGATGATATTGTTAAAAGAGCATTGAGTAGATTGGTAGGAGTGTGCACTTTGACGTAATGCCACTTCGTGGAAACTAGAGCGGGCTCTTTTCACCGAATTTAATAGAACCGTCTCAACCTTTCGTGATTTTCCTACACAAAACTTATCATTAACTACAGATTCTGCACTACTAGATATGGCCTGGCCTTAGTGAAGCGGTGACACGAAATTTGCCACCACATTCTTGCATCGCAACGTTTGGACATTGCTTCATCAGGAAAGAACTCTTACAGTTGATTAAATGCATTGAAGTATACATTTTCTTTTGCAATCAAATACTCTATACCTTGCAGATATGGAGTGCCGTTTTAAGACAAATAATGGGGGAAATGAATCATGTACCCTAAAACTTTCAAAGCGATTTCTTCATCCTTGCTACAGCAGACTTTCAACTGCGGCTGTTTGGCCTGTGTTTATTTCATTGGCTGAGAAATAAGGCTGTAGCGCTTCGAAAATATTGGGCGGGGGGTGACAAGAATACTATCACCCCCCAAAATAGAAAATATTAGCATTGACGTAATTTTGAGTATGAAACATGGTCTGACATAAGAATTTGAAAACGATTATGGACATGTCCCTTGTTATAAAAGCTTCAAATGGATTAACTACCAATTTCCTTTCCTTTAGATAAACAGCAATATCTGAACTTGCTTAAAACTTGCCTTCATAAAATGTCCATGAGATACACTTTGTCCCCCACCCGGAGGTTCCCTAGTCTCGAGAAATGCAGAGCTCAGGGGGACTGAGCCCTCCCAGCCCCCCTGAAACACATACCTGCATGTGTCTCCATCATGGTCGCGCGAAAGAATTTTACACCTTTGATGACGTCGATAAAAAGACTGTTTTTCATCGAGATGCTGGAATGCACATCGTCAACTTTCGAACAATTATTGAAACAGGGATTGTTGTTGGAGAAAACAGCAATTTTTCTAAACATTTCTCTGTTTCTGTTTGTATATCACATTCAGTCTGCGTTTCGTAAAGGTTTCTTCACTCCTCCAAACTATCATAATCCCCGGATCTCGGAAATTTCACCCTTTATCCCAGGGCGTCTTATCCAGGGCGATATAAAATGTTTAGACCGCTCTGGCTGTCCCCTAAGGGAGAGAGTATTTACTGTTTGCAGTTCGGAATGTCGTGTGTGAGGATCTGAGTTGCCTTGAATAAATAATGTGTTTATCATTGTTTATCCTGCTGCTTAATACATTGTTTATGGGTTAAAAATGGAAGTGAACTCTAGAACCCAAACAAAGAACAGAAATATTCCAGACAATGAAAATGAATCAGAACAGGTTTCATCGATGCCAACACAATGTTACCTGATTGTGCCGCAAATTGTCTATTGGGCGACTTCCTTGTTGAAAAGCGAGTCAACCGTATTGTTTTCGACTTTAACATGGGGTATTTGGGCGACTAGTTGCAGATATTTTGAAGATTTTTCTTTGCTCGAGCGCAAAAGTGTAATTTTGATCGACTTTGGACACGATCTGACAGACGCGACGCTGGTTCAGTGACGTTCCATGTGAATAGGGTATTATACTTGACCAATCTGCCAACAACAGGATTTACACACGTTATGTAGTCACCAAAGTTCCAATCCATTGTTGATGGTGCTTACTCTGAGGAATCGTTAGTGGTAAGTGTAAAGCAAAGGAAACATGTAACCTTTAGTTCGGTAATCAAGTTACTTGTACTTTCTTTACGGTACGCCAGAAACGGTTAGCAACCACATTGAAAGTTTCACTTGTGAGATGACTCATGACCCTGGACTGTACGCTGCTTGACTTCTACATTTTAACTCATCCTAGCTAAATCTATGCATTGAACCGTTTCCCAAAAACCAAGGAGTTATCACACTGTGAAGTTACACATGTAGAACATCATTTTTATCATACATCAAGATTCAGCCCTGCCTAGGCCTATGACAGATTCTTACGTGCTATCTTTTTCAGCTTATGCTTCTTCAGAATATGCGGAAGAGACTAACGTTAGCGCAATACGTATAATAGAGCTACTTCGTAAGCATTGAGGAAAGTTTGTACTTGAGACAGCACAGAAATGGTGGCCATTTTAGAGGATTTCATACCATGACACATGCTCTCATCAGCCGCACTGTCATCAGATATGAGGTGTTAATACAATGCAATACAAACAACTGATTACCACATCCCGATTTTACAGTTGTTTTCGGTTTCGCTGAGAATCGTCCCATCCTACCTTACAAAAGCTATCCATATTTTGAAGATTGTTGAATCCTGATTGTTTATCATTCGTTGAGGGGGGCTTTTCCTTATGCCCCCCTAAATACGCTATTACACTCTCCAGTTACGATGCAGGAATTTGAAGGATGACAGTGATTTCGTAGCAATGATGCTTTAGGTTAGGTGTCATTTTGTAGGCTTATGATAAATAGTTGCATATTGAAGTCATTTTATGCTAGGCTTAACAGACGAGTGTGGCCACAACAGTTCTTGGTAAGCGCCTTTTGGCCTTCAAAATCCAGGATTTTGTTTTAGACCCGCATTTTAGATATTTTAGCAACATCACTGCAGGCCCGTACCAGGAGGGGCAGTGGGGGCGTTGCCCACTCGAGGAATAAAAAGAGCGAGTATTTGTATCAAAGTCAGTGTGCGATTGTTCCTCGACGTCTGGTAATTGATTTTAAATTGACTCTGTATTCAGTTACAAGTGTATTTGTCTATTAGTCGTTTGTTGCGTAATAGAAGTTATTAAAAATTATAGGACCTGCCCCCCACCGAAATATGCTGCCAGCTACTGGCCTGCATGACTGTGCCTACCCCTCTCACTCAGCAGAGTACGTATCTTAGTATGCTAGCGCGCCAAATCACGTGGGCTTAATAGATTATTTCTAGATGTATCTACAATCGTAAAAGAGTGTTGTTGTACAAAAGGCAGTACCTATACCCACTTGAAATGGTCCGTGCAAATTTTTACCGATTGCAGAATTGAATTATAGTATCCAGTGGGGTTAACAGTAGTTTCCTAAGTAGGGAACAGGTGAGGGCAAGTGTAGAGTAGATGCTGCACTTGCAAAGTGTTTGCTTCCCCCCCCCCCCCACCTTCCCCCAGACATAATGAACATTTGAGTTAAGATAACGCATCTCTAATGTGTTTTAGTCGATTATCACATCTTATCATCCAGACGTCAAGCCTTTGTTAAAGTCGGTCTATCAGGGTGTAGTGTATGCGCCGAAGAAATAGTGTACTCACTAACAAGATTGATTGCTTTCACTGAGTTCTACATACGAGTTTTACAACTCCTTTGATATATTGATCAGTCAAAAGAACGTCTGAATCACAACTCCTCTTTGTACGAACGAATCTCTTCTACACTTTCTTATTTAATGCTTATATACATGGAGAGGACTGGCACTAGTGACGTGTATACTACATAGACACCACACAGGGTTTTTGTCATAAATAAAGTCAGTTCATGTTCTGTAGCATATTTAGGGGAAGCCATTGAGCCACGCCCCTCATACTGGATGAGAAAATTAGATAGCGTGATATTGTGCAACTTTTGTAACAGTATGATGGAGTGTGATAATAAACATAAGATATTCTAAACAGCCTTTTTCAGCAATGTAATGTTCTATATTCTACTTTAACACTCGTAATATTCCTCCCTCCATTCAAAAAGTGATGTCTGAGGAATTCCACTCTTGGTCGCATCCCTTATCCGGGGTATGCTACTATTTTGGGGTAAACTGCTGGTAACAGTAATCCCAAGTAGTAGTAGTTGGAGTGTATGTACGACATTTTCCTATACTCTATTCGGGACAACCGACTTGAAAAGTTGTACCAGTCAGTGACAACAAGCTGCACCTTGACGCATTGCGTCATAGCGTTGCTGTGTTGTTGCTCCTTTATTGGCACCAGTACTTCAGCAGGTTTTGAGGAAAACCACATTATACATTTTAGCTTCGTGACAAAACTGACGTTCTCACAGTACTCTCTAAAGTTTCAACTTCGCCTTACATCCCGAAAATACTAGCAATGATTTGTACTACTTTTTAGATTGCTGAAGGAAATCTTTAACATGAATTCGAGATACTTCAAGCTGTCGCTAGTTGTATAGTAAAACGATTACGGCATCCGAACTTTATCAAGCGTTTGTTTGACGGTATTACAAGGAAGGAAGTAGGTTTTTGAATTTGGAATCCGTTAACGTATTTCTCCATTTTTCTATGACAAAGACTTAGCAAAATTTTATAAACAGGCGGAAAGGACATCGAACATGGATATTTTCCACGCTTTAGATGGTTACATGTTGTGAATACTAAGATTAAGGTTTATTGATCAAAACTCTTTCTCCCTTTCTTTTCCTTTCTCTTGTAGTCAGTTAATTCTCACTTTCCTTGGTTACAGGAAGTAAATCTGCAACTCACTTCCATATCCTTGCCATTTCATAGGGAGAAGTAAGGTTAGTTGAAATTTGAAGATTATGAAACCGTGTGATATACAGTACATAGTTGTACCTTCTTTGTGCTACTTGCTTTATTTGCAATTTTTTTGTGCTTAATCATTGTTACTATCTGGTATGAAAAAGCTTAGGAAATCTTCAAAATGCAACCGTTCCATTGCTCAATGCCATATGATCGTAATAACATTGTTCTCGAAATATGAATACATTTTACTTTGTACATTTTTGCGTAATGCACAGGGTTTGGTGAGATGGCTAGAAGCTACAACCTCCTAACCATGAGAAGTACCGATTGATATCTATGTCATTGGTATTAATTACAATACGTTAGAGAAAATAGTTGATTTGAAACTGCGTTGATCATTTTGACGTACTTAGCTTTTGCTCGATAATATAAACTATTATAATTGTAATCCTGTTGACGTTGATTTTGTATGTCAAGGTATCGCGGAAGGTAATTGAAGTTAATTTGTGTAGTCGACACGTGTCCGCAATATTTGCATCTAAGCCAGTTTGCGAAAAATTGCGGTTAATCCGTATTTCTTTAATTGCAAAAAATGATGGTACAATAATTTCTAAGTTTTCCTCATTCTTAAAGGACTATATTTTCCAGTATATCTCCATATTTATATTTCAGTTAAAGTAAAAAGTAAAGTTGAAGCTAAAGTTACATGACTTGCAATGGCATACAATATATATATATATATATATATTATTTACATAGAATGTTCTAGAATCTTAGCAATCATGAATCAGCGTAATTAATGTCTAAATATAGTTCTGATAGTAGTCTAAGACCATTATAGAGTTTTCTAGAAAATTGATTTCAATATTTCAGGTTCCGGGGTTCAATGACACATGAAAACGAGGTCACATGAATGTGTGTCATAGTTTAGAATGTTATCGACTACTTTCGCGGCGTGCTGACGATCACGATGTTCCTAGAAGAACATGACAAATGAAACTTTAATGTGGATGGAAGTAGCAGTAAACATGAAACAAATTCAGTCGCCTACGGTCATTGCTTTCTCCAATCTTCGCGATTTCGCAACACAAAGTGCGGTCTGCCGTAGTCCACGGTTTTTCTGTCTTCCATGATGCTGAAAATTATCTTTGTTATCATCATAATCTGGGAAGAACTTCATATGATCAACTGATGTAGATTTTTAGCATAAACGTGCCACATACCACATGCCAGATCGTATAAATGGCATTTACAGATGTTACATGTTTCTAGTTAAGCGATTTCCTGAAGTTGTTTACTAATTTTTGTGATTTGTGATTCTGCGACATCAACTATAAGGTAGTCTCCAATAGGCGGGAAATGTGTAGGGAATTGATATTTTTACTGCTCCATATGCGCATTAGCAGCCGTTAACATATCATCTCTGTTGCGTTGGACTTTTGCGAAAGGAGAATATAAGAAATATATACTACTGTCCTCTGCTAGGAAAATTCCGATTTAACAACTAACCAATAGAAATACATTATTTCTGCCAAGTGAAGGTAGCTATCAAACATAGCTTGTTGAGTCCAGAATACCCACTGATCTCTAAAAGAGACTGGATCGAGTTTGTCATTGTTTCCAACAGCGAAAACATGTAGTCACGAGCCCTGGCCCCCATCAGTTAAACTAGCGCAGGACGGTTTGCCATATTACGTAACATTGTTAACAAGCTTTGTGTGATGGGGACTGAAATGGCGCCCAACGACTGGCCTAACGCGAAAGATGCTCGATCCAGTGTTTTTTAGAGAACAGTGTGCATACCGGGCATATGTTCGAAGCTTGGAAATACTAACAGCAAGTCAGAACACTGATAATATCAATACAGACGCGTCGTATTTGAGGTAATTGATTTTCCAACGTAAACTTTCGTTTGAGAAGGTGAAGGGTTTCGTATTTTTGAGACATGAAGGGGTGTCTGAGTGACAAGCATGAAAGTTTTTCCATGCAAGAAATTATAGTTTGAAGTAAGAAAATAATTTCACTCTTATTTTGTATTTGAGTTGTATTTGTATTCGCTCGCAAATGATTTCTAGGTAACCGAGCTGTGACTTGACAAAGAAGTTCAGTTGTATTGTACATTGGATTAAAATTTGACTTGCAATTACATTTATTTTACAGCATGGATACCAAGTTTGAACCCCAGTTCCATAGTTGTTTGTAGAGTTTTTCATATCATTAACTTAGTGACGACGTAATTGCTCTTGGGACGGCAACACTCGAAAATATAGCGAAACCTAACATCTTTTTAGTGGACATACGCCATGTTTTTCTCTAAAGAGAGCATTTTTTGTTCTTCCTGCCCCGTAGTTGCCCTCTTTTGTTGCTGAACACAAAAGATCCAACAGAGCTTACTGACCTGTCTTCGCAACCAGTCCTAACTCGAGCCCAGACTCATGATTATTTTCCTGTAAGTGCTTATTTATTTATTGCATATAGTTTAGGCGTCTCTTTAACATATTCGGACCTTTTCAGTCAGGTTAATGTTTCTGACTCTGTCAACCACAAGACATTTAGTTTACGCAAAAATAGCTCACTTTTAAAAGACTGCTTTTATTATAAAGCCTCGATCTGTTTGAATTTTACACTTACACTGTTTGAATATAGGTTTAACGTCTTCGCATTTGGGGTGACGGTGACGGTGATATAGAGGTCCCTAGAAATCCAACCCATCTGCCTCAACGTAGCGAGGGGGTGAACATCAAAGGATGGTCAAATGGATAGGGAATGGTGTGAAGGAGAATTGGGGGCCTCACCAACTACCTTGCCCCAAGAATAATCATGGCCCTACAGAACAACATAATGGAAGACAACAGGGTAAATTGGAGCAGTGACACAGAAGATGGAAGTGCTGGCTCTCTCGGTGGGAATCTTCATGAACAGCAGATGATGCCCGATCGTCATCGAGCTGCTGGCTGCGGTGGGAGCTGAACAAGGATGGCAACTTAGAATGTCCGACACGGAAGAGAATAGGAAGAAATAGAGAATGTACGAAAAAGGAAGGAAACGACTTGGTATTGATGTTCTTTGTCTAAGTGAAGTAAGATGGAAACAACAGCCATAAGAGGCGGGAGCCAAGCTTACTTACTCTGGAAGTATGAGAGCTGAGAGAGAACTAGGAGTAATTCTAGACAGACAAATAGCCAGCAATACTTGTGGCTACTGAATCTGACCAAATTGTGCTGTTGAGGATAAGTGGACCCTATCAAGTTCTGCATCATACAATTCTATGTTCCCATTGCTGATCGTGATGGAGGTGAATCTACATAGTTTTGTCATGAACTAAGTCAAGCAAGAAGATAGTGTAAGGAATATGAAGTTGTGATAGTGCAAATGCCAAAGTTGGAGGAGAGAGAATTGGAAATGTAGCAGGACCATATGGACTTGGAGAAAGAAGAGAGAGATGGGTGAAATGGTGTGATGTGAACAGCCAAGTGATGATAAACACTTGGTTTGAAAAGCATCCAAGAAGAATTTGGACGTGGAAGAGTCCTGGTTACAGAGTGATACAGGGATGCATTAAGAAGTAACCGGACATACCCTGGAGCGGACTCTTACGGCGATCATGTGGTGGCGGATATTACAGTAACGCTGAGTTGCAAAATAGATAGGAAATTTTGGAGGATGGAGCGGAGTTAGACAAACAAGAACAAGAATGTAATTTCTTGGAGGATGCTGTAAAACCTGCTAAATCCGTAATAACAAAGAACCGGAATCTTGCGAAAAAACTGTGGATGACTGGTTATTTTCTAAACAAAATGGAGGATAGGAGAAAATGGAAGGGAAGAGATGAATAACGGTAATAACGGAAATCCACTGATATTGCACAAGACCTGGAGAAAGATTGATCGACAGAAGAACTTTGCAAGGAGAGACAAGAGCAGATGTACGACAAGTTAAAGAAGTAGCAGGAAGAAAAAGGATGAGAAGAATAAAACTGTCATGATATTTGTAGGATGATGTAACAGGGACAACAGATCCGGAGGAAGTGACGGAGAGATGGCAGGAATACACCAGCTAGTTGTTTGCTGGTGATCGACCAGATAACATCCAGGTGAATTCGGATGATGAATGTTCTGACCTCTTGAGAAATGAGGTAGAGGAAGCAATGAAGAAGATGAAGGAGGGCAAAGCTGTCAGCGATTATGAAATAGCAGTAGAGATACTGAGAGCACTGGAGGAATCTGGAGTAGACATGTAAACCGCACTGGCCAATCCTGTGTACTAAAGAGGAGAGATGACTGGGCAGATGACAAACACGACATTTTTACTGATACTAAAGATAGGAGGAACAACTGAGTGCAATAAAATTAGAAGTTTAAATATCATGAACCGAATAGTAATATAATAATATAAAGGATTATTCTAAACAGCAAAAGAACCAAGATGGAGATATCGAAGCGGAGCAATGTGAACTTATTAAAGGAAAAGGTACTCGAGACGTGATATTTATGTTAAGATTGACATCAGAGAAAATATTGGAGACTCAAGATAAGTTGTACGTTCATTTCATCGTCTGTGAGAAGGCTTTTGACTAAATTAAGCATGGAGAGATGGTCAGAATGCTGGAAGGAGTTGGACTAGATGGACGAGATATAGCAGTAGAGATACTGATATAGGACTGATAAAGAACCTGTACTTGAACCAGACAACAATAGTCAAATACCGAAAAATTACAACTGAGCCAAAAAAGCGATACGAAGAGGAGTGGGGTAAGCTTGTGTGCTGTCACCAGATTTGTTTAATCGCTACAGTGAAGTAATAATGAGAAGCCAAGATGATCTGGAGGAGGTGAAGATTGGAACTAGAAACATCGACCATCTCTGATACGCTGACGACACTGTACTGATGGCAGACGCTATGGGGAAACTTCAGGAATTTCTGCCGGTTTTAAATGAGGAGAGCAGACTGAAAGGACTGAAAATAAACAAAGAACAGACGTTACTCATGGTTATCAAAAAGGAAAAACAGGATGAAGCCATGAATATTAAGCTTAGGGACATTTAATCAAACAAGTCTTGGGAAGAATTACCTCTGAAGAAGGCCGATCCGAGGAGGAGATAAGGAGAAGCATACCTATACCGAAAGATACATTAAATAAGATGAAGAATTTGTTAACAAACAGCAAAATGTCAGTGCGGTCTAGGAAGCATTTTGTTTGCAGTTACGTATGGTGCTCGCTGCTGTACAGATGCGAGACCTGGACCTTTTTTAAGAATGACAGGGGAAGTACTGGAAGCTGCTAAGATGTGGTTTTGAAGGAGAATAAAGTTTCCTTTAGAGGCAGAGTTACCAATGAGGAAGTCCCATGGAGAGTACGGGGAGAGAGAAGGCTCGTGTAAGACATGCGTGTGAGACAGATGATATATGTTGGACAAGTGATGAGAGAGCAAGGCCTCAAGAACATCTGCCTTACTTGAATAGCTGAAGAAAAGAGGAGAGGAGGAAGGCTACGTCTGAAGTATATGGACGGTCTATTGAAGGTAGTGGAGGGAAGATGGGCAGCGGCACGGCTCCTGCAGAATTGGCTTGATATAGGGGGCTGGAGGGCTGTGGTTGCGGATATTCTTGGGGATATAGCACCGCAGTAAGTACGTAAGAGGGCCATATGACAAATATAAAGGCATGTACAAATGCTTTGAAGCCTAGAAAACATCGGATTTTTCGTTCATTTATTTTGTTTCACTCTCCCGTTCAAAATTCTCGCTCTTTCTGAGTGCTTCTAGTTTGGGCTGTATAACAGTTTACGTAAAATGTCAAAGAGTAAAGTTTAGCTTTGCACAATGTTTCCCTAAAGAAGGGGTGCGCATTGAAAGTCAAGAACATTCAAAATGTAGCACACGTAGCGTGAGGCAGTGACATGTCAAGTCTCAATTTACTCCACTTTGCCAACAAAACCTACTGGAGGCTTGAACTGTTCAGCTAATAGAGACAGTTCAACTTTCAAGCACACAGTTCTATATTTGTGGAGGAGCTGTGTGGGATTCAGTCAATATGATGACGTCCAAACTTTTCCCCCCACGTGACAGTTAAGGCGTAGTATTAACATATGCATCTCTATCAATAGGTCCTTGCTCCATTTCCCTCTCTTCCACGATTTTTTAAGGTCAAGAGCTATCGTCTCTTTTATCATAGGAGCATCAATATGGCAGTACCACTAGAATTAGATAACAGGCAGCTCTCCGGGTCATTAACCAAATTATAACTTTTGGCTTTATTTGTCGGGTTCTGTACTGTACATATCGTCACGTACCCCCTTTGGAACAATGGGACCCCGTGTTTATCTCTGCCATACCAATAACCTGAGAACCTCTAGCTGCCTAAACTTAAAAGTAGTCTGTGGACATATAAAAGTTTGATCAATATGCTTAAGCCCAATTCTTATTTCTCTTGCCCGTCAAATTTCGGATTAATAGCGGTGGGATACCGGCTGTTGAAACTGGACACTTTCGACTGAACAGCCGTTGGTGTAATGGTACTGGAAACGAACACATTCAACCCGTTTGAACAGCCAGTTATCAAAGTAGCACGGGATAGACATCGAGCAGAAGGAGAACACTTTAATTTTTGAGGACATTGTTACAAGCGAGGGCACGATCTAGAACGCGATAATATCAACCAGAGAGTAATTTGCATAAGTGGTTACACCTCATTTTTCTGCATTATCCGTATAGAAGCGGATATTAATATAGTATTATTGTTGAGATTTTCCAGGAGTACTGTGTATTTCGCGTCTTCTACGCGTTTTGCAATTTTTTCTGTACCTTGATTCAACACTTGAATGTATGTAAGAATGCTGTTTGAGAGAGTCGATGTCGAAGTCGATGGATATCTCTCATCAATCCATCAGTTGAAACCATTTTTATCCATTATCGTCCTTAGAAGCTGACAGTAGTCCAATGCGTAGTCCTCTCCAATGTGTTCCACCGATCAACTTTTCCACACTTTGACTGAAACATGAAGAGCGTTCGCCTTTGCAGGCGATTGTTTTCCATTTAGACACAGGGTGCCAACCATGTGAGATGTCGTTTCTGTTTAAAAGCTTTCTGAGGTTTGCAACAGATGATCCGAAAATATCGTCTTTATTTCAGTACACATAATCGTAATCCATATTGTCATCTGCAGCAGCATTGGTAACGTTGTCTCGTGCATTCTTTCGCCTGAAGCCCCCGCTGACACTTTTTCGCAGCAGCTTGCGTACCCACGAAACTTTCAGTCGTTTGATGTTTTGTTAACCGGTTCTCAAGCTGTAGCATCTTACAGCAATCGTGAGGGGATAAATACAATCATAAATTTGCCTCCTGTCTGGTATGATTTCCTGTGATTCAGCAGCACTCTCTTCAATTCGTAGAATTTTCCAACTGCTGAACAAATGCTCTGAAAGTTTATCGCTTTTTACAGCAGATATCATAACACTACGTTATTTTAATTCAGTCCCCCTTTTTATCTGCGTAACTCCAAGGGTTAGATTTTGGCTTTGTCACAATCGGATCCCGAATTTATGGCCATTGTTTCTGACTTTTTCTGGGAAAGTGCAAGCTCAGACCTTTTGGAATATTTCCTTAGTAATAATTATTACTTTCTGGAGTGCTTCCTTGGTTTTGAATATGACCAATTTATCATCTGCATACAACGCTTCCTCGACAGCACTCTTTCCACTGACCGAGTAATTACCTCTTTGCGCGCGATTTGTAGGATCCCTGTTGATGTGATATTGGTATTCAAACCCCTAGTCGTTTTCTAGTTCATTGTATAATTCACAGAACAGTACATGATAAACAGTATAAAGATACTCATGACAGCCAATTGGAGAATCTATTCCAGCCTGCCTGCATCCACTTTGGACGAGAAGTTCGGATTTAAGTATATCGCTTTAAGGACAGCAGTCGGAGTGCCAAGTCTCACATCAAGGAAATCAGGAAAGTAAAAGGCGAGGTGTATTGTCATATGTGGCAGTCTGGTCGATATAACATAGAAAATGGGTCTACTCGGTGCCTTCAGTGGTATTTCCTAATATCCATATCATGTCATTGTATCTTGTGTTTCGCCGAAAGCCACATGGAGCTTGGTCAAGTGTAGATTCATAATCGTTGTAAGATGATCATTGGAATCAATCTTGATAAAGTTGCTGTGATCACATGTGATACGTATTCGTCGATAGTTTGTAGGGCATATTAGTAAAGCTTCCTTGAACAGACCTATGACAATGCTTCGAAGCCATACAATTGGCACAAGTAAGAAGGCTTTCTATACAATGGAAATAAGGTAATGTGGGTACAATCCTATCTCCTACACTGTTTAACATCTTTCTCCAGTTTGTGATGGATGAACTTTCCTGTTTGCAATCCAGCTTGCCACTAAACTCAACACTGTCCACTGAAACACGTTACCCAGAAGACACTACCCTCATAACTCAAATATTTGAAAAGTTGCAGTTGTCAACTAATGAACGTGAAGTGGGGGGTCAGAAGTGGGGGCTAAAAGTAAACCACACCAAGTGCAAAGTTCTGACCAATGACATTTTTCATATCACCATCTTTGGTAACAACGGTAGAAAATGTTGAAAAGTTTGCGTTTTGGGGCTCTTTTGTGTCTGTCTCAGCGAGTGACGTCAAAAGGAGAAGTGCTCTAGCATCTTCAGCATTTGGAAGGCTCAAGGAAGAGATACGGAGAAACAGATCAGCATCAAAATAAAGTCCAGGATATACTATGCCCTTATTGTCCCAATCGCGATTTACGCCTGTGAAACATGGACCATGAGAAAAGAGGAAATGCAGAGTCTCCATGTTTTTGAAAACAACTGTTTAAGGTCAATTCTAAGCAAGACGCTGCTCAAAGGTTTTAAGTAGAGACGCTGAGGAAAGAGCTTGGTGTTGAAAGAAATATTCTTGAGCTCATACAGAAATGAAGACTGTACTGGTTTGGCCATGTTGCAAGGAGAAGGGAGGATAGGTATGTATACCGTCCATACAAAGATTAATTCCAAGGTAGACGACCCCGTGGAAGACCTCCTAAGAGATGGATCGACCAGCTACGAGAGGACACTGGGCTACCTCGCTTTCATTGGGGTTACGCAAATATGTCAAGGTACTTGCATGATCTGTTAGAATGTGAACCATATTCCATCGTTACATCATCCACAGCTATGTATTTCTGTGGTTTGTTTTAACCTTTTCCTATGGTATCAGATCTCGATAATCGTATGAGGCCTTCATCAACTTATATAGTTGCATTCAAGTGATTTTTCAAACATGACTTATATGGATCAAGCAAATCAATGAGCATTGCAAAGTTTTCGTTTTGTCCAAATTGATTTTCAATATGGTCTAACAGCCTTCACTTTGGAGCGATGAACTTTTGTTGCATTTTGAATTTTTTTTGTCTCACGGATCTATCTTAGCTTCCAGTTCCTCTGTACAACTATCGATTGAATGAGCTGTTGGAGTATAATGCTCCTTCAACGGCACGTGAAGGCGCCATTTCATTGTTTTCCCCAAACTTGACAGTTCGTCTTTGCCTTTCCATCTCGCGTCTAAGCCCATTGCCAACCCATGATCTCGAACAGGATGATCGGATCAGTTCTGGGCATACGCTTTTAGTGGCTTTATTTGGATTCGAAAAAATTAGCCCATTTACGTCATTATTGTCTTCTATTGAAGGTTCATATCAAAGAGCTCCTCCAATTTCTGAACGTAAGCATTTCTGCTCAGAATTTGCTAATTTTAAGAACATTAATATTGGCCACAATTACTGCATTCTTCCTCTGCACGGGTGCGTTTTGCACTGTTGTACTTTCATTGGACATGTCACATATCTTAATCAATGATGGATAAAATAATCATTTCAATCATTGGAAGTGTCATTTTCGTCAAGCAGGTATGACCCCCAAAAGACCCGGCCGCATCTCTTCGCTGTCCTCCAAAATCAACACTTGCTGGGGGAATGAACAGAAGAAAGATGGTTAAATACCGATAAATTTGAATTCAAATTTTCTTCCAATCAGAAACATTTCTATGCACTGGTTAACAGTCCATCTAGAGTTGCCTAGCTCTCTAGATTTGGTTTTTACTGGTGAAGAGCGCCACTTCTTTCCCGTCTTCGTTAGCGATCTCCTTTATGCAGAGCACTTACCCATTATTGGAATCATTGGTCGTGTGTCCAATGTCCAGTAGACAGACTGACGATCAAAGCTATAGAGCTCTGTCTATCTTCCTAATTTGGGTGATACAAAATTGGGTTGCCACACCAATTCTCAGATTTTTCTTCGGGGTTTTCTTTCGAAGATGAATTGCCTTTCAGAGGTAAATGAACTTTATCCGTCAAGTATTCTTCCCTCTTTCTTCTTGTCTGGCCTCATTTTGCAAAGAGCCTGAAAACGAGACAAGACACAACACCTCTCTGTGGTTTGTAAGGTGATACCCAAATGAAGGGCCATGGTTATTCTCTTAGTCAGGTCCCTCATCCCATATACGCCCGACATGGTTGCACCTGTCAATAGATATACACTCTCGCCGGTATAGCTCTTAGGATTGTCAAGACGCAGAAGCTTCCCAAACACTACAGAGGTGAGAATTGGGGGAGGCGTCCCCAAGTAGGGTATTTATAAGTGGCTTTAAGATGTTGCTAGCCGGGACTACTTTGAATAGGCAGTCGCGTAGCATTGTGGTTTTCCATTTAGCAAGGCACAGTTACCCTTTGCCATCCTTGGCAAGGTGGCGGCGAGTTTCCCCTTTTTCTGCCAACGCTTATGTATTGTTGCATGAGAGGGACCTCCACAATTAGTATAAGGTATCCCTGCGTGGTCTAGCGCTCTCAGAGTAAAGCGACGGCATAAAATGAAAAGCTGATTCAAAAGCCCACACTTCCATCTGTACTTCTTTCCCTTCCAATGAAATACTGTTCAGACAGTTTTGTGCGCTGAGGAAAGTGAGACGAAAATATCTTTTAGGTACAAAAACTTTGGGTTTTGTTATTTCATGCTATTTTAATTTTTGTTCTAAAAACAAACTTGTCGAATAAAGGCAGATCACTGAAGATCAGAAGGCAGTGATTCATTAAGTGTTGTTTTGAGACGTAGTCGTACATCAGTTCGGAATTAGAGCACTACACGGAGTAAATAAGATGCACCCTAACATACTAGCTGCTGAGTTTGATGAAAATTGTATAAGATGTAATAGAAAGTAGAAAAAGAATGCGTGCCCAAGAAAAAGAGGCCGAAGAAAGATCCAAGAACCCAGAATCCTCATCTGATAACCATCAGAGAAATACTTGCTGTAGAAGCCAGAAAATAGAGGCAGATCATAAGGTACTAAAGAGGACGTTTGCACACTTGAAACCGAGGCTAGAGATGATTTCCGTGGCCTTGAACTTCAAAGGGTTTCAACAGCACACTACAACAGTAGACTTGGTATCTTCAAGGTGTCAACATTGTGTAGGAAGGCTAACTTTCTAGGCTCAAGATTGTGATGTAACAATATCCCAAACGCCGTTTTTATTGTTGTTTTGGAGGGGCTTTCTTAAGTAAAAAACTAAGGATGGAGCAACTGTTTCCCTCAAATGGTGTGTGGCTGCCTTACATTGAGCATTCGCTTTCCGTAAGGAGTTTCGGTATCCAAATCGAAAATTGATTCACAGAAAGACGAATGTATAGCTCCAGAAGAGCACTCGCAATTTCGTTATACGTCAAGAATTAAAGTACGCTTCTTCCCAAGATAATTATCTGTAAGCAAATAAAGAATACGAATAATACATAACGCTATCTAATGAACAAGTAATCACGAATAACACGGCCGATCAAGGTATAAAAAAATCTTACTTACCGATTCGGCCTTCTATCGTTACATCAGCCATTCATACACTGAAGCTACTCAACTTCAATAATCGGAAAAGAACTACTTAATACCCACAGGGAGCTTGTACGCTGTAAATATTCCACTTCGGACTCACTGCAGTGACATGGTATATGGAGAGGGAATACCTCAAAATCCCAGACACCTCACATAAAAAGGTAGCCTCCTCAACGACCTGAAGTAGAGGCAAAGGTGGCCAAATGGAATATTTGAGTACTCTTAAATCAAAATTATGCGCCGTAGCGTTATGACGATAGTACATGATACAGATATTCCATTTGTTTTAACTAATACGTAAATGTAACGAGGACTACCCCCTGCGCCCCCCACTACATATAGGTGTTTCATGTATTGCTTTTTCATTGTCATATCCTTTGATAGTATGGAGACAAATTTGTTTCATTCTTGTTGTTGGCATTAGATAGCATAACAAAATATTCACGTAGTCTCTTCATTCGGAAAATAGATTGTACCTTGAGATCATAAGTGAACAGGTGCTAGCTGTATCATTGGAAAGAGCGTCACCATGACGATGTTAATGATATGATACAAAAGTTACAATATTTTGATGGACGGATTAGCTGCTGGGTTTTCATCAATTCTGTTTTATGGAGATGTCTCAAAGAAGTCTCTCATTTCTCTCCACGTCTATGCAAGGAATATCCTTCCACAAGATACCTTTTGGTGACGTTTTCAGCAACACGCGCTTGTTTTCAACTTGACTATAGTGTACATTTGCTTTGGTGCGTTTCCCTTCTGCACGCATGTAGCTGTAGGTAGGGGTACGGGAGGCAGTGTCCTCGACGATTTGTCTGAAACCTATTTTGCCTCCCTGCCAATGCTTTAAACAAAGGTCCCATTGTGCGTTGCCTCAAGTAGAATAGCTCACGCTTCATAATGCCCCTTCCAATGCGGAGGTAAAGTGATGACGTCACAAATCAAAAGTCTTGAAAATAGTACGATGTGACTTCAGATATCCAGGCAGCCCAGGAATAGGCTGTTTCCCAAAATACCAGAGCTGTGGTGTAGGTATTGTTAAAACGAGAGGCGTTTGAATCCAAAAAATATTGGTCAAAACTCTTGTTTATATTCTGTGGAACCTTAAGTTAGGAACCAGCATCAAATAATAATTATGGTTTTGTTAAATAGATTTAAAACTTAGCAAGCTATCATCTCGGTGTTGGGAAAGAGCAACACTCTTAAATTTTGACCAGTGACTTTCTTACTATTATGGCAATGTGAAAATTTCCATAATTCACGCATTTTCAAGATCGTGACGTCACACTTTCCGTGCGTTACACGTATTTTTCATTTCGACATTTCGACACAACAGGAAAAACTGGAAAAATAGTAACAGTCAACGTATTGGGGGATACGCGTTACCCACCAGCTATAATATTCCTCAAGGATCACAGTTAAATTGTTTGGGGAATGTCCGTTACCCACCAGCCATAATATTCCTCAGGAGCACTGTTAAATTATTGGGGGATGTCCGTTAGCCACCAGCTATAATATTCCTCAAGGATCACAGTTCAATTATTAGGAGATTTCCGTTAGGCACCAGCTATAATATTCCTCTTTAAGATGGAACACATGGAGAACGAGGTCATTGTTATACACTTAGCGTATTGACAAATCAACTGAATATAGGCAGGTAATTAGCGCAGGAGCTAGGTAGATAGATTTAATGTTAGTCAGTTAGTTAATTAGTTAGTACGCAAGTATCTAGGTAGGAAAGAATACTAGCCAGGCTTGTAGGTAGGTAGTTATCAGTATTCTCATTATAGATTTATCCCATCTCAGTTGCGTTACATGTTACGTTATGTGTTGTGATAATGTTCATCATTCGCTGCTGTAAAGAAGATGCAACTATCTTAGACAACAATCTCAATAGTCTCTTCCTTTTTCTTTGGTCATTTTTCGATTCGTTGATACTTTGTTTTGGGACTGATTCGGGTGACAATGATATTGGTAGTCATGATGATGATAATGGTGATAATTATTTTCATCATTATTATTATTGTTATTATGGTAGTGGTGGCATTGATGATGACATTTATTTATGGGAATTGCGGATTTAAAGTTACAACGTCACCATGTCTATTTGTAAAAAATACCAGACGAAGTTCTTAGAAATTGGAGGAGATGTACTACGGGCAACGCAATGTGTTCTCCCTGATTCACTAACTTCCTCAACGGTTAGGCACAGAACTGACTGGGGACCTGGTCTGTCCTGGCATTCTATACAAACATAATATGTGCCTTGTGCCCCCGTGTGTTATTTAGGTAGGATAACGTTTCCTTAAAAGGTATTGTGCAGTCCCTTCAGCTGCAAAAATGAGGTACTTTAAAGCCCGATGAGATACGTATTTTCAAACTTTTAAGCTACCAAACGCTGCCAGACCCTCTTGGTAAACGGCTCACTCACCTCACTCGTACTGGAATTGGATCCACCTCCCTCCAATTTTCTGAAGTAGTTATCTTTTTGCCATCGCCGCCTATTCTATTGTGAATCTTAGTTATTTTCACGCGTTAAGCAATCCCCTTTTATCTTCCGTGTGTCATCTGTTGAAAATGTCAAAAGCCTTGAAGAAGACGCAGTGATTTACTTTTAATTCATTTCTGGCGTCGTGTATTTGCATGGAGGTCACATAACAAAGAAACGTAAGACGTAACTCTGTTTCAAAAGTGTTGAATAAAATGATTTCCACTCATCGTATTTGCTGACCCAACCTACTTCATTGTGGGGGAAAGCCATAGCCTAGAATGTTTAACTACGAACAATAGAAAGAAAAACAAGAGAACCATGTTTTTGAAGTTGCAATCAATATGGATGTTGAGAGGCCATCGTTCAATAGTGGCCTGACATGCTAACGGAGACGACATTGTTGTGAGATAAACGTTAAATTAGCAGAAAGAGAGGTAGTACTTTCGTGGAAGTCAAGACAACTGATCAGGTTTGCAATAATCTCACCACTGGAATGGTGTTCTTGTGGCGCACGGTCATGGTCATGAAGCCTAGAAAGTGATGTACACTTGATGCGCCTCATATGTCTCGAATTCTAAGCCGTTCACTTACATGAAAGACAAATGATAACTCGAAGGCGGTAGGTATCAACATAGTGAGTTATTCCTTAATCTCCAGACTAATTAGTCAAGTCCATATTTACGGTGCTAATCTTTGTTTAACAGAATGTCACTGGATTTGTTCATATCGTAAGTCGTTTAAAATGAAGTGCAGTATGCAAGGATGTTTTTGCACGTAAATCATTTGGGAGGAAGAGAAGCCCTACGAATTAAAAACTAGATATCAAACATAGCTAAAACGTTTCGTGTTCTGCAAAGCCTTAGTTATACGTGTATTTCAGCGCTTGTTTCTTAGGCAGGTGAGTAATTAAAGCATGACAGCTTGCCAAGGGAAGAGTTTGAGGCTAGTTTCCCATTATCAGATACTCATGTTTCCGAAAAGCAGGTAACATGATTGGCGGTAGTTTCGGGTTGCGTATAGCAGTTTCCATCTTTCAGCCGCAAAGACTGCTTTGTGTAGTCTATATATGACGTCACCTTAAGTTGCTTACATATGCGATGTTGTTTGAAGAAGCCTGAATCAACACAAGGATCACTATACCAGTCTTTCCCATTATTGCCCTCGTACATAACAGAAGGATAAGTGTTGCACTGCAAAGAGTCGTTTGCTTAGTTGTTGTCTTGTCAAATTTGTTGAAAATTCTGCAATTGAAATGTAAAGTTTGTCACCAATGAAACTCGAATCCTATATCCAGATACTGAGGAGTTTATTCTAACGACTAAACTATGAGAACCATGATGGTGAGATACTCGTTTTTATACTAGCTACCAGCCGTCTACCGGTAGACATTGATGTATAGGTAGACGCAATTTTGGAGAACAGCCTCTCAGTGCCAGACAGCTTGACCATGGAAAGACTGCCATGCAATCCATAAATCTGTCCACAGCCTATTGATAGTTGCAAATTATTACTGAGAAGAGATGATTTGCAATTACTTGTATTTTAAAAGATGATAGAGAAAATATCAACACCGGGCGTTGCATAGTTTTGAAGGGTATAGCGTGCAATGGACACTGGGTTATGCTATAGTTCTGGAGGGAGATGTACTAATTGTGTCGAGAGATAATTTTTCTCTTCCCGGGAGTGGGGACAAGGGTGTGCAACTTTGCAAGTTGCTTAAATATCAACGTGGAAATGTCAGATTACTTTCGTGAGCTCACTTAAAGGAAACAAGCAAATCATGTTGCTGTTGGTCATTTGGAATGGCAAGTACGAAGCCTTCTGAAATTGTGGTCACAGGAAGTCAACACTGGATTTTTAGCTAGTTAGGAGTTATCTGCCACTAGGTGAACTTTTGTACTTGATAGTGTAGAAGTTGCTTCATATCTGGCCAAATCTTGGCCTTGATACAGAGCTGCGGAGTATCTTTTACCAAGAAACGTTTTTATATATGTTCTACAAAGGTGATGGGAAAAAGTAAGTAAGACTATTAAAAAAGGACGTGAAGTTAGCTCGTAGAGGTCACAAGCGCCTAGCTTTTGTAAGGCTAGATGTTTTTAGTAGCTAGGCTCTATAAAGTTATCAAACAAAGCGAATGTTTAACGAGTGTTGGGCTAGGGGATGTCTAAGTGAATATTGTCTTTTAACCGATTAATAGGACACAAAATTTCTGATATTGACAATAGTAGATAATTGCCTCCACACCGCTTTAAGTCGTACTACACCTGACGTACTGTGCCAACGCTCGACAGCAGTGATCGACAGATGACTCGGTATACAGTGGTAATTTCATGTGCCAAGATCTTCTGACCCTCTACGTTATGAACAATACTTTCTTAGAGTCTTTATTGAAATATGTCAGCACGTTTTGAGAACATTTTAATACATTACCCATGGTTTGTTTTGAGTTATAACTCATTTGCTTGAGGTAGGTGAGTGCGGGTTTGCCTATCCACAGTATCGGCATGAAAGTGGATGCATAAAATTCCTTATGATTTCCTTTGAATGTTAGAACACATTTATGCAGACATTTCGCCAAATAGAGAGTGAACATTGTATGATTTCATGACGTCATACATATGAAGTCTGCAAACATTTAGCTTCAATTTGCCGGCTGCTGATGTATACATTGAACCATGTTTACCTAAGGTCTGACTCTAATACCTATCTATACTTGGATGTTTCTCCTCTTGTGGCCTTCGCCAACACTGAGACGTTAGAGTAAGTTTCTGTACCAACACGACTGGTACTTTGATCTACCCATTTTTCCTGTTTTATCGACACACCAAACGGTGGAGCGATCTTCACCCATGAGCTTCGATATCACTTCTTTCAGGCAGAAGTAGCAAATCAATAATCCAAGATGAATGACATTTAGAGATTCGAGTCCGAGACGTGCTTTAATATTTTTGATTGGAATATAGCAGTGATGGCAAAAAAGGACGTAATGTGTCTAAACTTCCCGGGGAGTTGCAAAGAATAAGAATCATCAACAGTAGGCCTGAGTTATATGGTTAGTGTCGGTCGAAAAGCATCTTTTGTGCCTGGCAAGGAAAGGGCGCTGCATAAATGCTGTATACTTGACTTACGTGACAGACATGGTAACTCATGTTCACCCTGTCGACATCCAACTTTGGATTACATCAAATTTGTATTGCCCACAGCGAATGGTTGCTGTAGTGTTTACATACATTTCTTAAATCCAAATCAGATTATTTGTTTCAGTTGGCAACTATAGGACTGAATAAAAAATCTCGAGATACAAGGGTCGTGGATCACTATCGTGGTCTAAAATGAATCTTCCACCTCTGCAATTAATCAATTTAGTCGGAAGCTGTTTTTATCTTCACTATTGAGGGTTTCATGTGGACTTTGATTGAATCTATCAGTTCTGTTCTTCGCTAGTATTCGCCCCATGTCAACTCCAAGAGATTATCATCTATAGTTTCGCCAAGACGCCCTTTTATATATAAACATGTGATGGTAGCGAGCAATGCGGAGGGAAAGTGATGACGTCACAAATAGAAAATTTTGGAAATAGTAATATTTGACTCCAGATATCGGAAGGCAACTCTGGCATGGGTTGTTTCCCAAAATACCATTGCTGTAGTGTATATGGTGTTTAAACTAGAGGCGATTAAATCTCAAAAATCTCCGGTCAAAACTCGGTTGATATTCCTTGGGTCCTCAAGTTAGGATCCAGCATCAAATAAAAAGGTTTTGTTAGAGAGATGTAAAACTTTGCAAGCTAATGTCTAGGTGTTGGGAAGGAGCAACACTCTCAATTTTGGCCATTGACGTTCTTTTTAATAGCGCAACATGAAAATTGAGTATTTTTTTCCTTAATTCAAAGGTTTTTTAAATCATGACGTTACACTTTACCTCCGCATCGGATATTTGGAACTTTTACTCAAATATATGTCAATATCGACTGCTTTGGAATGGTGTGAACAAAGTTTGAGCTGTTGTCTTATTTTAGTGCTTATATTTTTAGTTTGTCAGTTACTGCACTCTTCTTATTTTTGAATGTTTAGAATTTTATTACTGTCTGCTTTTGTGGGAATTTCCTCATTTACGCTGATCTTAACATCATTTAGGTCAGGAAAAACGTAAGAACACTTCTGCCTCAGGAAGATATTATCTTTCTTATCCTCCCATTGTTCTTTCTTATCCTCCCAAGGTTCTTTCTTATTCTCCCATGGTTCTTTCGTATCCTCCCCTGGTTCTTTCTGATCCTCCTGTGGTTCTTTCTTACCCTTCCCAGGTTCTTTCTTATCCTCCCATGGTTCTTTCTTATCCGCCTATGGTTCTTTCTTATCCTCCAATGGTTCTTTCTTCTTTCATGGGCCATGCTAAGTGCATGTTTCGTTTGTGCTTCTCCTTACCATTGACATCATTTCATCATTGAGTTTGTCTATGGTTGCTGCTGTTACAATTAATTGTTACTGCTGTAGTTGTTAATCAAGATTATCTGTAAGATGTTTTTGGATGTCGTTTCTTGTTAAGGATTAAAATCTGTTGCTGTTATTACGTCGAGGGTATTTTGTCTGCTAAGCCAGAACTGCAATCGCCTTCTTCTTCTTTTTTTTCTCTTCTCTTCTTGTATGAAATCGATTGTTCATTTTTAGTAGTCTGTGATCACTGTCAAACACGGCAGATGGTTTAGAATATTCATAACCATATTAACAATTTAACTAGTCGTTTTCCGGTACAAATTTTGTCCATGGGCTTCCATTTTACTGGTGGCTGCATGTCACTACATTTCACGTCTCTCTTGGTTCTGAATGTGTATTAGTTGAGTTTATTATAATCAGCATGTGTTTCATATACCACGGAAAAATTTCCTTCTTTATCGGTAGTAGTAAGTTCCAGGACTTCGTTCCAAACTCCACACGTCTTTGATCCTTTAGCGGCATCCTTGTGATCTATTAATGGGTTTGATCATCAATAGAAGTGTTTCGTGTATGGCAGGTTTTGACTTGAATTGCCACCAACTTATTTAGTAACGGAGATGAAGGTTACTGCTAGTCCCCGTTCCCTAACTGATAGTAAGCACAGTGCCCCCCAGTACGTATATGAGATACTAAACATACAACCTTAAAGGCTAGTAATAAGGTGCATGCTCATCATACTTGCAATTACAAATTATTACAATTCATAAGATAACAATAGGAAGGGTAATCTTTGTACTAGTACTTGGTAGAATCTAAATTTGCCTCCATTTAACGTCATTTTTAAGAGTTTCCTGAGAAGCTCACCAACAGTTATTGTAAGCTCAATGCAGCCCGTATAGAGCGCGTGCCCCAAAAGAGACGAAAGCACTCTAATGCGTGAAGATCATGTGTGACCTCATGTAGTAACAAGGCTGGCGTTACTTGCCATTTTTGTTGAGGCAATAGACAATTCCAGAAGTCCAAAACGAGGCAACTATTGTTTGGCCCTTTTTTATGTTGAAGAACTGTCTGATGTAGGACCTCGGTTACTCGGAAAGCTGATAACATGGCTAAAGACCATGCTCCAAATCGAGAGCAATCATGAAACTTTTTGCCGATACCAAACTATGAAAGCTGTCATAAAATTCCAGCTGCTAATCACTGAACAAGATCCAAATGGACAGTTGTGAATGTAATTCCAACAATAATAATTGCAGGAAGAACATCAATGATGGCCCCAAAAGATTTAAAAAACTCATCAAACTGTGTAGTGAATAACACTTCAACACTGTCTTTCTGCTCATTTTGTTGCTAAATAGCTTACAGAAACTAAAAGTCAGATAATACCAGCTGAGCAAAATGATGGTTTATTAGCAGACAACAAAATTGTAGGCAGTTGGAACATTAATGTTGCAATTTTTGGTTACTTGGTCACTAATTAAAAGATGATTTAAGAGATTTAAGAGATTTTGATGTAGTCTCAGTACCAAAGTAATCGATGCAAAAAGTTAATTTTCATTTACCGTAATATCTAGAACGGAAAGAAACCGATTTGTTGCATTTACATTGTTAACAATGCCCACCATCAGATTACTCTCAGATATCTTTTACAGCTCAAAACACTGATTACATATTTTTAGATTGATTCAGGATGTCCACTATAACCAGATGTACGTTATTTGGATGAAATTGTTAAATGGGTGTTAGATATTTTGTTCACGTATTCCTAGATGGATGATATCATTAAAGCAGCGGTATAAATTATGGCATATGAGCGAGTTTAGGCTTACACATTACGAGTCCCCATTTCAAAATTCGATTTTGGCCAGATTAAATGCTTTTTTTAACTTATTTTTTAGATAAAAATTTTATTGGATTTTTTTTATTAAGACCATATGATTCTTATGGCGATAAAACCGCCAATTTTCAGTTCCTTTCTTTTTTCCTGTCATCAAGTAGTATTCTTTTGTTCGGGAACACCATTATTTACAAACCATCATTAACGTTTTTCTTTTATAGTTTCGTAGTTGTAGTTACCACTCACGATAGAAAGCAACGTGGCTAGACCTTAACCACACATATTTGGATGGGATAAAGACTTAAAACTTCAGGCGATAGCTCTACACCCAACCTTTCAGTTGTTTCTCAAGCGAAGGCTACGGTAATCTTTGGGTACTATTGCTTCCTGGTAAAGGTTGCACAGAGTGATGTTACGGTGTGCGTCGTCCTAGCTTGAATCTTTTATTTCAGTGAGAAGTGAATCTTTTTAGTTAACATTGTTTCTCTGTCCGAGAAGGTAAGAAACAAAAAGTTTTTATGCCAGTTTAACCACGCTTCAAAAAACTAAATGCCTCCCGAGTGAGCAATGTTCTGTGGGAGAGAGCACATTCACAAGTATGGTCTCCCGTTGCTCAACCAACCAACCGACAGTCTTTATATCGGGCTAACCAACAGTCCCAACCGACAGTCTTTATATCGGGCTAGGCGGAATTAGGACCCTTCAACCTCTGGCATGTAAGTCTGATTCCTTAACCACTAGACCACGGCGGCTAGTGTTAGTATAAATCCCAAATGTATGATTCCTATGATTTTCAACATTAATTACTTAAAGATTTATGTATCGATGCCTACCTTTCTGTTTAGTCGAGTGTGATTTGTTACTGAACTCAAGATAGAAGCAGACGATTACCACAACAGTAAGTCTGTTTACGAGAGAGGCCCCTCTAGAGAAGCACCGCCCTATTTCAGATATGTTTCTTGAGATCAACTGATTCTCGTTGGGGAATCTTGTGTAAAATTATTGCTGTAAATACAATAAAGCCTCGATCATCAAATCGTTGCTAATCAGAACCTCAATTACCCAATAGTAAAATTTGGACGATATGGTTTTTCTATTGAAACATTTTTTAAGTAAAAAAATGTTTACATGTTTTTACTCGCCCAAACTTCATGTATATTTATTTATTTTATCAGCATTGAGTAGAATAAGGCAGAATTACATTGCTTTTTTGCCTTCTTTTTTCATAAGTTTATCACATCGTGAATCTTGGACCGGGGAATTGTAAAATTTAGTATACATTAAACCAACCTTACCGGTAAGAAATAGATGAAGCTTGCCTGTGTTTTGTCTTAAACGAATAGTGCCATATTTAGGAGATAGGGTTGTCTGTTGTGGAGGGTGGGAAACAGATATGAACATTGATAACTGTACTGTAGTACTTTCTTTCCTCCTTTCCGTAAATTTTGACATTATCTGCTTAATTATCTCTTTCAAAGGCTCACAGGTATCATGTATATCGGTAGTCGTGGCGACAGTAGCCCTGTCAGTGCAGCTAAGTGCAGCAAACAAGAGATTTTCAATCACACATTGTGAATCAAGAGCAGTTGAACACACGTGGCTCTAGACAGGCAACCTGCTAAGTAGATAAAAAAATAGCCTAAAAGACATAAGAGTCCACTGCTATCCAGTCATCACAAAAATATTTGAGGAAGGCCATAAAAACAAAGAAAATAAGCAGCTTAGTCTAAAATGGTCAAGATAGCAAGCTCCAATGTCGGCTTATTTTGACAGAATAAGTTCAATATTGACTCATTTTGAGAGGTTTTGGGGAGAAAAGCTTTAGTATTTAGATATTTAGATTTGTTTTCTTAAAATTCCTGCAAAGATAAATGTTTTAGAACATCTTGAATTTAACGAGTTTTTGTTAGTGGAGATTACAGAACATACTAAAGAAGTCATTCAAAATTTGTCGATGAATGGTAACTCCATAAAGCAATGGTCAGCAACTTGGGGTCTACGGACTGGCTAGGGGTTTGCAAATTGTGTGTGGGGGTTACATAACCTTCGTAGGATTGTATCGCATAAACAATATTTTCTTCTTTTCGTGAAGGCGGCTTTAAAATAGAATAATCGAAGAGTAATAGAAGTGTCATATGCTTTGTTGATAAGATGACATATTAAACATTTTTAAGTCAGTGGCGTAGCCAGGGGTATGCTTGGTATGCTAAGCATACCCTAGAAGAGGACTTTAAGGTAAATAGCATACCCTGGTTTAAGTCTGTCTTTTAATTTGAATTTATATAGGAGTAAAAAAAGAATGCTCCATCATTTTATTTTCTGTTTTCAGACGCGATGAATTGCAATGGACCCATCTCCCACATGAACTTCTACATGTTTTGTAAAGCTTTACCCTTGGGGAGTGCCAGACACCGGTTAATTTTTTCATGGAGCATGCCCTAAAAATGCTGATACATAATTAGCATGCCCAACAAAGATGACCTGGCTACGCAACTGTTATAAGTGCATATAACGAGCAGATACTTGATGAGGTCTGATGCTCAATGTTGCTACGTTGTCCGCAAGTAATATTTCTTACGGATTTTGCAGAATAAATGAATGATCGGGAATCGAAGATAAAGTCCAAGGCTTTGATAATTCTTGCTATTATTGAGAAGCGTTTCGTTAGATATGTAAGTACAAGTAAATTTCAATCAATTGATCAATCAATTAATCAATCTATCAACTAGTAAATCGACCAAGCAATGATTTTATTTTGTCGAATTGTAGACATTTCTCAAAGGTTTTTGCCAATTTTGAAGTGAGATTTGATTAAACTTTTCCGAAAGTACGTTTACTGTGTTGAGAATTAGAACTTGCTGCATACACTTTTTTGCCACGAAAAGGGCCCTTACAAAATGTACAGTGTCGTGTCAAATGGCAAGCTTTCTTGGTTTGGGTTGTGGGTGTTTAAAGTAACTAAGCCTGCAGTCTGTAACTTCGATTCACTGTGAAAGAGAAGTTAAAAATGCAAAATTTCCACGGTGGTTAAATTTTTATACAAATTTTTTAAAGTTCAGACAGCAAATTATTAGGAGTTCCGTACTTTTCAGCCCCCTATTGCTACGACCCGGAGATACGTCATCGATCTACGTTTTCAGTGCTACCTTTTGTAGCCAAACTACGACCTTCGTTGGCAAACAGAGAATTTCGGTGTCTTGGTTTCTCAGATTGACTAGAGATTGATTATGAAACACATCTCTGGATTGACTGACCATCCGAACCCCTAGCTTCGATGCTCCTTTAATCTTTCAACTTCAGAGAATAGTCCGTGACTAAATAGAAAATCCCAATTCGACATGATATCAGCTGTAGGAAGGATAAATAGATTATTCAAAGACCACTATAGAATCACTAGTTTAAATACACACACAAGCTGAGATACGTCACGTCTGGCTTGCAAGCAATGAACAATAAGAGCGTAAGGTTAGCACATTTAATAATTAATCACCAATGCAATCGCATGTTTCATCAACCTTCCGTCGGTTTTGTTTTAGTTCAACACTAAGGTGTACACGTCTTCTTTTGATAGAAGTGTTTCCAGAGAGGAAGCCCGTTTTAAACGCATCTTTTGATTGTACTTGATTTATTATTATTCTCGCAATTTTGAGCTGTGTTGTTAAGAAGGAGCTAAATCTTGGTAGCGATGATAGCACCTAGTCAGCCTTATTCTTAGGTAGTGTTTTATATTGCGAATTGCTGAAGATTGTGATAGCTTTTTTCGATGTTAATCTCTTTAACTGCGCGCAACATCGCGCTTGACTTTGGTTCCGAGTCACAGTTGTCAAGTTTTGTAAGCTTTCATTGTCATACTGAGTGCGTTACCAATTAATACAAGCTTCCCCGAATCTAATTAATCAATAAACCAAACTAAGAGCCGTTCATCTTACTTCTAAAAACTGTGGACCAAGGCTTTCCTGATAATTTAACCTTTGGAATTTAATTTTGCATTACTTTCTTGGTTTGACCGTTCACAATCGGCCAACCTGTTGTAGTCAAACAGTGAAAAACCACAGGTTGCTCGCTGGCCGTTGTCATAGTAATGTCAACCTGTTAGATGTTTATAATATATCTCAAACATTACCAGATATTTCAGCAGTTTTCAAAATGCTGAAGGGATGTTTCTGAAATGAGAAGGTATGTTCTTAAATTTGGTATTTCGAATTATTACAGGCGTATGTTATCCTTCTAATCCAAAGTCAAAGCTTATCAGCTACTTGGTTTTGTTCGCTCTGAAGTATACTTCATGTTGAATATTTGCTTGACAGTTATAAACTACAGCGAGTGCAGCTAAGAACGCTGAAGTAACTGGGACGAAATGCAGAGGGGTTTTCGATTCAGTCATTGTGTTTGTTTTGAGTGACAACTTTGTCCTCTCCTCGAGACAGACAGCATCGCCATCACTTTGTACATGTGCTTAACCTATTATGACCTGTTAACGATAGGTCAGAACTATACTTGCACATGTTTGAAGTTTGCAGAAATTTAGAGCTTTACTTTGGAGCTACTGGAAGTGGGTAGCAAGGCGGATTAAGATGTTCTTTGGATTACTAGCGAATTCCATCGCGTTGCTTAGACGAATCACGATGTTGGGTCTCAATCCTTCTGTCAACTAACCAGAAGAACGGGCTACCTGCCATGTTGATGCTCGGCATGAATTTGTTTGAGAATATGGCTGACGTCTGTGTCTTTCCTTTGGCTTGTGAGGCAAAATGCGTTGATCTCACGATCTTAATAATTGACAGATAACAATATTGACATTAGGTAGTCGTGTTTAACTTCCAATCTCATAATCAAGTCCACTTTCCTACTTTTAAGTAGGAAATTTATTCCACACTCATTAGTAACGAATATAACTTATGTCATTGCAAACCATACGGTGTTGTGTAAAATTGAATGGGAAATACAAACAGGAGTTTACCATAAGATACTAAACACAGTAGGAAAATCGTAACTTAAACAATGGTGGTAATAGAGAAAGAAGATGTCGCGGCTTATTATGAAACAGTGTTGGGACCAGTTACTCCTCACTTAATAAGCACGAGGTGAATTGGAAATCCACTGTAAGAGACCTGATATAAAAATTGTTGCAGACCCATGGTTATAGATGTAGTACGCCAACGTCTGGATCTATATAGTAGTGTAGTTGTCACAGTGATGGTAAGCCCCTTGATAAACTGTTCATCATGCAGGTGTTCTGCATATCCGAATGTCTACACACACAAACACGCACACACGCACTAAAAAAAATAAATATATATATATATATGTTGTTTATAATATTTTACATTATGTATATATATATGTAAATGATATGTAAAACATCTTTACTATAGTTATTTCTAGAAGAACGCCCTTTACATAGTAAAGACTGTAGAAACATGGTTGACATCGATCCGGCAACCTTTCGTACCAAAACCATCAGAGCCGTATGCCGTATGCCGTGTTCCTTTTGAGAGCAGATATATTTACTGGCCGGCTGCCTGAGTGCTGATATATGGCAATGGCACTGATAAAGTTTTACAGCTTTAGTCTTCTAGTGGTTGTTAGATTTGACCTTACAAGTCGTCGACTTAACTGTTGTTGGCAATCGTTACGTCAGTAATTTTTGTGCAAGAGGTCACGGGCTCGTCGGAGAGGGGTGTAGGCGTGGTTGGAGGTCCGGAACCTGGGCGCCGAAGTGGCCCCCAAAAATTTTATTCTATGAAAAAGAAAACAGCCTTAGGCGCTTCGCCCGGAATCCTACCGGGACAAGTGCTATGAAATACCCCGGGGCCTGCGCTGGCTCTCGACGGCCCTGAATGCATATATATGTATGTATATATATGTATATATATGTATGTATATGTATATATATATGTATATATGTAAAAGACTTAAAAACTATCTAATGTAGACAATAAAAACATATAAAAACATTAAAATTGCCCTGAGGCTCTACAAGCTTTCGGTTGATAAACCTTT
>JAAAKL020000587.1:0-39691 GCA_010016065.2 Carybdea cf. marsupialis auct. non (Linnaeus, 1758)
CGTGTAAGGCAGCTAATGAGGGAAAGTTTAACTTTCTTTGCGCAAAAGGAGTCCCACCTCGTATACAGACCAGTAAAGCCGACTTTTACTGGAAGCCGGGATAAGCGTGACGTTTTACGTAAACAGTGCAGCTTAAAGTAAAGAGTAGTGATAGCTGTGGTTTGTGTGTTTTGGTTTGTGCTAGTGGCAGTGGTGTATGTCTTAGTTAAGTACGTGTTAACTGTCCTATGTAAAATACACGAGGGAAAGCATGTTCCTCTTCAGAATGCTAGTGAGTGCCTCCATACCCTTATCAAAACCTAGCCACGTATTGTTAAGTTTGTATGCCCTATCCACTAACGTTATTACAGGTACATTTTTGTACTGCTTCTTTGATCCTTCGATAATAATAACGGAATCGGTAGATATGCGCAAGGCATCCATCGTGTGAAAGACGACGCTAATTGAAATTCAGGAAATTGCATGAAGTAAGTGCAAAATGGCAATGAAAGCTACAATAGCATTTTCCTGTAAAAGCTTTGCCAAGCGCTAAAGTATAAGGCTTAGATACTATATTTCATAAAAATTGCATAGATTTTGTGTCCACTAACACTCGAGGGCCAAAAGTCTTGGCTTTCGTTTTTCGGAGCAATAAGAAAGTCATTACTCGAAGATCTCTGGGCCCTTAATGGTTTGTATGACTATAGGAGCGCCAAAGTATGATGAGGGAGCCGGTTTTTTAATTGAATACTAAAAAATAAGGTTTTTATAAAGTTCCATTTCGATACGGTACCATTCACATAATACGTACGTAATATTCCCCAAATTTGACCCCTCCCTTCTCCTTATATTCGTTTTGAGCTACCTTCTTCATGCGTGCTTATCAGTGTATCTCCCCTCCGAAACACAAAGATTACATGAACTATGTGTTTGAGGACTTTGTTCTCGCTTTTCCTCGGCTAAGATCAGCAAAATTGCTCGGCCTGTCTACTGAGTTTTTTTTGTTCCTCCGAGATTGTTTATGGGTACTTACCTTTACCCTCTGACCCACCCTCCCTTAACTTGGCATTCTTTGTCTACCATAGCGGTCGTTAGCATGTTCTTTGAACATAGAGCAGTCTTAGAACTGCAAAGCCTTCTCGCTTTGGACATTGTTTAGTCTAAAAACTGCAGAGTCTTCTCTCTTCTGATGTAGAGCCTTCGTCAGACGTAGTGCAGTCTCGTAACTGCAAAGGTTCCTTTCGACTTAAAACAGACTCGAAACTGCAAAACATTATGCAGCATATTATGAAAAATCCGTGAGTAAGAAATTGATTAAGTGTAAGTGCTAATCGTCACGTACCCCGCACTCCCCCTTGTTGCGTCCGTACTATGTGAATGACCCCTAAGTGAAATTGAGAAAAAGACACTGCCTTAAGTATTGAAAAGTGACAATTGAAAGTTCAACGTTGCTTTTTTGACGGACTACATGATAAACGTGGCTACAACGTAGTTTCAGAGAGGTAGTTTCAACGTAGCGCAGGGCATTGGCTTCCAATCAAAATTTCTGCATTTTGAGGGGTTAGTGATGAAAAACGCCTGTCTCAAAAGTAGTTGGTGCTTTGCAAATGAGAGATGTACATTTGTTTTCAAATCGAGACACAGTCAGGTGCTTAAATGCACCTGTTTTCTTCCTTGGAATGAAAATATCGGTACCATAACCCATTTTCTTTCTAACCAGTTTGATTGGGCATGGACATGGGCAGTGGTGCATTATCGCAAAATGTGATTCTGGATTACCTCTACAACGATATGGTACTAAACAGATTACTTGCACTTTTTTTGCGGGGGCAGCGATTCTGTTGGGCCTTTTTCCTGTTCGTTTTGTGGTAAGGCAGAAATATAAAGGGGGGAAAAAATTACTAAACAATCTCGGGACGACATTTCGCAAAGCAGTTATTGGGCGAGTCCAGAATTCTATTGATGGAAGTTAACTGCATGAACTACTGACAAGTTTTGATAAGTACTTTGTCAGCCTTTTTGCTATCACAGATGAGTGTTCTGAAGAATTTGGGAAAAGAAGTTCTATAAAGCAACGTGCTTACAACACAACATCCAGTGCTCCTTCTTCACAGCCTCCACCTTACGCAAGACACTATCTAAACCCAAGGACCCCCTACCCACAGAAGACACGAACAACATTGTCTACAAATTATGATGCAAAGACTGTCCGACAACATGCATAGGCGAGTCCAAAAGATCATTACGTCAGAGGGAAATAGAACACAAGAAAGCCGTCGAAAGAGGAGAAGTAAAGAGTCACGAGATTGCAGAACACTGCTGGGAAAATGACCACGCCTTTGATTGGGGAAACAGCGAGATCCTAGACAGAGAAGTTAACACTACGACTAGGAAAATCAAAGAAACCATCCATTCCCTACAACACCAACATTGTGTGGACATCAATAATATATCCTACAACCTACCACACATACGGCTACCAGCACTAACAGAGAAAACACAACAAACACAAAATCAACATCGTGCCACTTCTCAACCAAGTTCGATACCCACTTCCTCGTGGTCCGCAATTAAACAGCATATAGCAGCGAAGCAGTTCAGAACCCAGCAGCCTGAAGATGGGAGAAGTAACTCTCGAAACGCAGCTCAGAAAAGACTATGACTCAAGACATGATAAACATCTACCATCAATGTGCTTACAAATATAAAAACGAGATAAAAGAACACTAGAGACTAAAAACGTAATTGTAACCGGTACAGACCGGCTCGGGTACAGAAAGGGACATAGCTGTTTGCATGGCTGACTTTATAATATAATTACACTTTGGAGACGACCCCTGCTTTGGAGGCCCTGGAAGTTGTTTTCCCCTATTGATATGCACTTGGAAACATTTTTTCATGTCCAGCTTCAATTGAAGTCAGTCTAAAGTAGCAAATGCCCAGAGCATGATTCGTGGATTGATGGAGAGCCATATATGTTTTTGATCACAGGGACTAAACTGAACGTGTGTGAAAACATAAACGTTTTCATTTCCATGGCTTTTTGAAAATAAAATTCAGAGCATAATAAGTAACGAGAACCTTTACCTTGCACTTCAAAAAATATCTAACATAGAAATCAGGATTTTACACATTTTCCGTTCATGTTAAACAATTTTGTACTGTTAGGCGTACCCATTTGAACTACTTTTTGGCCAAATAGAGTTGTTAGGATCGATATAAACTCACTGCAATAAATATATTTGTTGGTACATGTATAGGTTGGATTAGCATAAATTACAAGCAAACACAGCACAGAATCTGATAGATCATTAATATAAATAAATTAGAAGTGTGGGGCCCAAAAGAGAACTTTGGGGGACTCCATTATTTACTGAAAACAAATTAGATGACTCGCCATCCAAAATTATCTTTATATTCCGATCACTTAGAAAAATATGAATAATACTTAGTTTATGTAAAAGACCAGCATACCAAACCTTATCAAAAAGCCTTGGAAATGTCTAGAGCGAAAAGGTGAGAAGATCAGCTGTAGATCTAGAGGAACGAAAACCATACTGTACATCGTAGAAAAGGCCTATCCTCTCAAGGTAAGCCACCAGTTCCATATTGATCAACCTCTCAAATACCTTGCTGACAGCGGGCAGAAGGCTGATGGGGCAATAGTTCTCAGGATGAGATCTTTCCCCAATTCTTAAACACAGGAAGAGCTAATGCATGGAAACAGGAATCTTTTAGATAAAGATTAAAAAGTTTGGATAAGATCGACAAGATGTCGGGAGCTCAATCCTTTAGAAGGACAAAAGGAAACATATGAGATCCCAAAGCCTTAGCAGAGTCAAGGTTAGATATCACATCAGCAACCAGCCTTCGAGTAATACAGACCTTTCTTGAAGAAAACTCTGTGAGTCTCTATTTGGAAGCAAATCAAAGCAATACAAACTGGAATTCTTGGCGAAAATTTTACCAGACAGCTGAGCTTTGATTGAAGAGGATGTTCACACCTCAGGTCCATTGAATAACAGAGGAATAACAGACATCCCCTTATTCACGATGCTGTTATGGATTCTCCACAAATCACGAGATCCAAGTTTCTGGGTAGAAACAGCCTGCCTACCCTGTTCCAAATATGTTACTTTTGCCTGTTCAATAATCCTCTTGCATCTATTACTGGCTTGTCTGAAGAATACTTTAGCCTACATAGTCCGCACATGCTGATATTGATGAAAGAAGTGATTTCTGTGGGCTATGGCAGCTGAACAAGCTGGAGTAAACCATGGAGAAGAATGAGGTCTCCCCAAGAATTGCCTATGTGGAACAAAAGTATCAATACGTTCCTGAATCCAATCACGGAAGTGAGAGGTCCCTTTGCATGTTCCCTCATAAAGTGAGAGGTCCCTCATATCAGAATTTTGAGCAAAAGAAGTCACCAAAGACAGAAACATTAGCTAAAGGATTTCGTTGAAGACTAGATTCCATGTGGCCGGAGATGTCATCAAATATAGCACAATCACTTGAAGAACGTGAACGATATAAGAAAAAAAAAGAAACAATAAATCAAGGCTAGGCATAAGCAGATGTAGGACTTATCAGTTTCATACACAAGGCTTCTAGAAAAGGGATTCTATCACGGACATAATACCAAGACCATGCATATGAACAGCCGAATCCTTACGGATAAGAGATAAGCAGGGACAGTGAACTGGTCATTGTCAATGCTGGGGCAACGTTAGTCTCTGACAGAGCCAGAATATCAGGACAAGAAGAAACAAGGAATGATTCACAACAATCCAAATTTGTTCTTAAGCCTCTAATGTTAATGAAGCTAACACTGAAAAGAATTTTACTGCGGTGACCTGGTAGCTAGATAACGGTCTGGTGATGCCCAGGTCGAACATCCTCCCTACAGTGCGCAGGTCCTTCAACAGTATTTGCAGACCTGTTTACGTAGTTATGATTAACACTAATTTTTGAAAACATAATGATAAAAAGATCTTCCCTCATCTGGATGCAGAGCATTAATCAACGAAAAGGTTGACCAACGCATATGAATCCGATGAGAGAGAAGGTTGGTCGATGCTACCAACATCTACCCCTAAACGTGGTACATGGTTAAGCACCAATCATTGTTTTTTTAGACACCATCTCTAGATGATTACCAACCATGTTTAAAGAGCTGATCATCTGCCCATGGGACAAAACTACTCCCCGCAAGATGTCATCCTGGCATTTAAGAGTTGCAGGGGAAAACTCATAGATGACACTTTGAATATGCACAAATGGCATTAGAAAGTACATAACACATTATAAATATAAAACAATGACTCCGAATCAATTCTACAGCATTGCCCAGATTATGTTATTAGATATTTAAGGGAGAGATGTCCATAACCTTCGAAAAGGCTCGAAACAGGAAATAGGGGAAGCTGCTGAACGGAAGAGCGTCCTTTACTTAATGGCCCACTGTACAAAATTTGCTAATCGAGTTTACTGCATTTTTAACGTGTCTAAGAATGTGATGCTAACTGCATCAAAGTACTCACCGCCTGTACGAGATTCTATTCTTGTGCCAACAGAGGCATACGTCAGACTTCCATTCAAACATTCCATTCAATGTAGCCTTTCTTGCAACTGCCACCGTCACTCCATAAAGGTTAACAGCCAAATTTATAGGGTTTTGAATCAGGTTTACACTCGCTCACACCACATTTCCGCAATTCAGACTAGCTATTTCCTCTGCCTCGCATGCTTTATATCTCTCCATCTCTAAACCAAGACGATAAGTTGTTTCTGAAAATCTCTTCTTAAATTTATTTTTCTCTCTCGTTAGCATAATTCGGCTGCTGCATGCTACAAATATATCTTCCACGTACAAACCAACAACAATATTTGTGCTTCCTCATTTGATTAACATACACAAGTCCACCTTTCTCTGCACGTAACCGTCTTGTAAAGGAATTTGTGTATTGCAGCACGCCAGCATGTGGATCCTTGGCTCAGTCTACAAAATGCCTCTCTTTAATCGAAAGATCAACTTTTCTTTGTCTTCAGCAACAGAGCCTTGTTTGAAGAAACTCTGAAGCAGACTCAGCCATCTGGCAAGCTTAATTGTTTCAAGTGGGAGATATGACAAAGAAACCATTTTTGAAATAGGCCTGAGAAAATGAGACTTTATGGAAGTAAGTAAGTGAAAATAGGAGCTAGAGTGTTAGTGTTAATGGAAATAAAGATGGCAGGAGAGATCAGGAGCGCAAAATATTCGAACAAAATATCTTGAAAGCATTGCAGCCAGAATTGGTTGGATTGGTGTCAGTTTCATCTAGATCGATGAAAATCAGGCCAGATTAGCATTTCGCTGGGACAGAATTTAGCCTTCACTTAAAAAAGAAGAGAACAATGCAATCATTGGAGTTAAAATCAGAATAATCACTGGGAAGACAGCATTTAGCTGTTAATTTTGGTTTTCGCGACATGTACTCTTACAAATGAGCTATGGTACACCACGATGATTACAACCAATATCTCATTTCTCTACCCCCACATTATCACCCAATCCTACGCTGCTAAACGTCAACATTTATTTCTTCGAAATTTTTGAGACAAGCCTCTCTGAACCGTGTGACCTCACTATGGAGGGGCTGCCATCCGGTAATCATTCTGTAAAAAGCACAAAGTGGCAAAGTATCTTTGTAAAAAGGTAACTAAGAGCTCGAGTCTCCAGTACATATTGGTAAGATAGAAAATATGCAACCTACTCTAAATTATGCTGTTGCCCGCTAGATCCCAAGTTTTTACCGGCGGACAAAGTTGTGAGCAATTTGTAACGATTCCTACGAAAAGTTCCTTAGTAATTTATTAAAACAATGCGATTGAGAACATATTTTTTCTTTTGAGGAACTAGGAAAGATAGAAGCCACAACTTGGAAGCCGAGGCTTTTAAAAAATTTGGGATTAAGTTAGCGAACGTGAGGAAATTTTTAGGATTCGTTCATGACCTGTGATCAAGGTAACACAAACTGTTTCCTTGCTGAACACAAGTAACAAACCTTAACACATTCATTCTGAGCCTAACCGTCTTCCATTGGTTGTAAACAGTAACTTTATGTTTGGGCATTAAATATACTTACCTCGAAGCTTTGCTTAGATGACGATTAGTTTTATATTACTGTACTTATCTCAAAAGCTAGATTAGAGGTACCTAGATTGGACGACTGGGCGACAGTAACAACAATTTGTCACGTATTTGACAAATAATATTTTCAATGCGGCCAGAGTTACAGTTAGTAATTGTTCAATGTGAAAGTTGAAATGTACAATCAATCAGCAAAACACTAGAATGATGTCTCATAAAATAAAGCTGCTGATGGGCCCCCTGGATGTAACCATAGGGATGAACGTTAAACGATTCACCATGGAAAGTGTGAATTCTTATGTAAGGGCATACGCAGGCAGAACAAGAACCGTGAAGACCAATTGCACTGTGTTGCACTGAGTCATCTTAATAAAAATACGTCAAGGACGTAAATGAGCGTAATAATAAAGACAAAAAAGGCGGAATATTTCAAAATACACTAAGGCGATGATATTCCTATCAGAATAAAATAAGATAGTTCTGTTATTCTCCAGTTCAAGGACCTCCTAGTTATTATTAAATATCAACACATGGACCTCCTAGTTATTATTAAATATCAACACATGGACCTCCTAGTTATTATTAAATACAGAATTTAACAGAATTTACGCCCAAAATTGAAATGAAGGGGTGTGTTAACGCAGATGTCGAGTTAAATAAATATTAATTCTATTTTAGATTTTATGTGCTTTGAATTAAAGTAACCTCGTAATTCTTTTATTATCCATATTGTAAGAGTTCCTTTTCATGCATTTTAAGTTCTTGTGTGTTTAAAAAAATTATTCGTGGTACAGAAATTGATTCAGGCAAGGAGCAACGCAGTTTATTGGACAACTGAAAGCCTTTTCATGCGGCCTTTCTTCAGAGTTGTACGTGGCAACAGTGCAAATGAAATTCAACCAAGATATAGTTACAGGACAAAAGCATTACCAAGCGAACGAAATGCAAGAAAATTTTTGTATTCTTTTGTATTCTTAGATGTTAAGATACTAAATTTGATAAACAGTTGCCAAAAGGTAAGCAATCGGAGCAGTCATTTCAAAAACAGTGATTCCAAAATGCTACCAGAGCCATTAATTCGAGTGCAGCCACATGAGCGATTTCGAATGTTAGACATGACATTTGAAAACAACAGATGTGAATATACTCCACCCGTTATCCCTTTATTGGGCCTATGCTAAAAGATTTAGGATAAATGAAAAATATAAAAGTAAATTACAAGTAGACTATCTCGAGGGTGAATTTGTCCTTTGAAATAAACAGTTATATGGCGATGTCTAACTTGAAATTGTTTTGAAAAGAAAGTATCAAAGGTATCAGTTTCAAGCTTTTAACACTTTCAATCCATGTCTAAAGTGGCATCAGGGAAAGGCATTCAAAGTAAATACAAGACCATAATGTCAAATGAAAATCTACTTGAACATATAGTAGTGCAATTGAGTTTCCAACATTGTTGGAGAACAAACTTGGAGAAACTGGGTTATTCAGATATAAAAGCTGCAAAGAACATGTTTGCAAGTACCCTTTCTAGAACACTTCTTTGATCTCAGAATAGTTTTAATATTTTAGAACACTTTCATCAAAGAACCCCAACGTGTAATGAAAGAACTTACATGAAGAAGCAGCAATGAAAAGTAGTGGGGCTTTGTTGACTAACGAATAATTTATTCTCTTCTATGAAATACAAAACATAACCGAATTTCGCGAAGACGATTCTTTTTTGTTTGTTAGTAGTCTTTTGTATACAACTAATTGCAGTTTAAAACCAAATTCCTTTGACCTTTTGGTTTTCATCGTTCTTTTCCTTTGACTTCTCTTGCTTCTTCACCATACCCATTTCTTTAATTATCCAGGCTTCGATTAGTTGACTTCGAACTTTATTTGGTTTTGATGAACTGTGTTTCTTTAAATTATTCTCGATTTTTTCAATAATCTGCTTTTCAGTACGAGATCCTCTCTTGCCAATTGTATTAGCTGCCAGGAATTTCTTTACCTAAATGAAAGAGTAGCAAATGCTGCAATTATACTATGATAAATGGTGGTCAAATACCTACAGGTGGATTACTGTGACCACGCTCCGTGTTCCGTAATTTTGGTTAGGAGTGTTTCGTGTTGATGCAAAGGCTTGTTCTGTTAACACTTCTAAATCAGCTAAAGCAAGTGAATTCGATTGACGAACATTGTTTAGTATCACCTGAAGATTCACACTGTAGTTTACCAGGTAGTGGTAACAGGTGGAAATAATTCAGCAAAACCTGATATGAAATATTCATTATATAGATCTCTTGATGGCTGTAAAATAATAACGATGTCACATCATGTACGCCAGAACAATGTATCATAGCAGAAAGGTAAGAAAAAGCTAGAAATGATGGAAATTTGCTGATGCCAGATACATTAGGTACAGATATTGTGTTTACATTCAAACTTTGAGAGACATTATGAGAAATAAGTCATGAAGACTGCTTGAAAGTGCGTTGTGAATAAAGTACGACAGGAATCTTGCCCATAAAATATCGTTCAAGGCAGAACTTACTCTTTACACCTTTCCTGAAATCTCTCTTTTCTTTACAAAATCTACGTAGACTAGGCATGAAAATGGTACTCTGAGGAAGACTGGCTTGACCAGTTGAAATTTAAGTTACCAACAATTCTTCATACAATTTAGTGCTAACGGCCTTATTGAGAGGCTAAGGGAATCAAGAGCGTCCGATGAAATGTAAAATGACAACTACAACCGTACAAGGTTTCATCTATGGATACTTGCCCAAAACTAATTACAAGTAGACTAATTTGATTGGCATGGATGTTCTTACAACTTTATTCGCAAATTAACAGTGTATGACGATGAAACACTTCCTTTCACTTCGAACTTATCGGCAGTTGCCTTCATTCACAGTGAACGAGTTACTGTCAACCCTTGTTCTATAGTGATCCAATGTTAGCACTAATAGCTCTTTCTGCTGGTTTATTTGCGTCCTGAATTGTATCCCTGAGTTTTTATTACAAATATCTTCTAGTTTGCTAGGAAAATCTTGTAGAACTGAGCCGTCGTCTTCTTCGAAAGATAGGTAAAAAATACACGAATCCGACCACGATCTTCTAAAACCTGGCGTTGCTTGACGGATATTACGTCGGAAAGCAAATTCTCTCCTCTTATACATTAATTGGTGTTAATTGGTGTTGTTTGATTGAGTAGCTAGAAGGGTGTATTGGATTATTTGTCACCAATGAAAGTATCAAAAGAACGAAGTAACTTTTGCGTTTTAGACACAAGATAGCTAAATCCTGGAAATAAAATGATAGAGAGGATGGAGTCTAGTTTGAATCTTGAATCAAGGAAGAAGATTGAAGGATGAAAGGAGATGAAAACGTTCATAGGGAGTTCGTGATACAATACTGATTGACAAGAGTATCCAGGTTTATTGCTAATGAAATCTACTTTTAAACTGCAACATGATGACGTACCTTTAGCAAATCTTTTTTTGTTGTAAATCCACCAGCGACTTCGCTCAGCAAAGTCCCCAATTGATATCCTCCACCATACCTTTATAAGAATTGAAGTTGCAGTTTAGTGAGAATTTGTTCAGGAAATCGAATCTGTAGAGCTAGTTATCAATAGGTGTGACAATCATACATGGAGTTGCAACGGATTCGTTTTGTTAAACAATTTGGCAAGACACTAAAACGTCGTAGGCAATAATATGGGCTCAAAAGCAAATTTTGTCATTCATCTTGTCTATTCCAATAACCCCAAATGATACAACATACATCATTATACAAAATACAACATAAAAAGCTTGTATTCTTTTATTGTAAGACAAGTATTTCTAGGTGCTCATGAAATTACCCTTTCACAAAATTGTTGACTAAAAATTTGACAAGATGAGAAGACGATTGATTAACAACACAATATTTAAAAGATGATTGACAACACAAAATTTCTAAATAGTGGTTCCATGTGCAAAACCCAATTCGTTCGTACTCTAATCATGCAAATATACCAAAAATTATTAAGCATTTTAGTTCTGACTAGGTTAAAACTGTTTTCATTTATTGCATCCAATTAGGTGGTATGGTACTCATTCACTGGTAGCAAACTTCAGGTATTTCAATTTGACAGACGGGTGATTCTTGACATAAAACATCAGGAATGAAAAGAAAATGGTATTTTAGTTTCTCTTTATTGTGAAACGCCTCATTAGGCAAGACGTATTTCAATTTCTGTTTATATTTCTATATATCTACATGTTTATATTTATATATTTGTATCTAGATATATTTCATTTTAATTATGCGAGATCTATCTCAATCAGCTAATTGTCGCATTTTAACATTCGGAATTCGATGAAACGATCTTTGATAGTATTCTTTGCTCATTGCATTGAAAGAAGATAAGTATTTGCACTACTCATCGTGAAGTCAAGACAGCACGAACAAGAAAACATAAACAAAGGAGAGTAAGTTCACATTTGATTGCTTACAGGTAGCATCTGAAAAAGCTACTTCAACAAATGGAAATAGACTTACCTATTACGGAAGTTGTTAAAGTTGTCTACAATGAAATTCCACACTTGTGCGCGTCCTCCTATTTTGACGATACTGATCAGCAAAGGGATTGTGTCTTGTGCACGAACTTTGGATAAGTCTAACGAATTTTTGAGCACCCTGTTGAGATGAGGTAACATGATATTAAGAGATTATTATGGGAAGTATTCTTGCATTATGGATGACGTAACGTCATGAAAGTACTACGTAGAAAACAGCAAAAATTTAATGGATCTGCAAAGGAAAACTACCGATTTGACAGAGCAGCAAAAGTCGGAACGTAGAAATAGGAAGGTATCTTAGCCGTCTTTGTTGTCTTGATGCTGACTGTTGGACTAACTGGTTGCCAAAAATTAAGTCATCAGAAGTCGCCATTAGATAAATTGGAACTACCATCAGCCTGAAATTAACTTCATTTCTAAGTTCCCCCTTTTGTAATAGAATTTCTCTGGCTCTTCCATCTTCTTATGTGTTATGATATAAGATAACGAAGGAACAGCAAAGACTATTGTAAATATCAATAGCCTGCTAATTTCAATTCGTTTCATTTTGGTTTACTTGCAATTCTACTTGCTGCTTTTATGCATGCAAATTTATTTTAGTTATTAAAACAACCACCCTTTGGTAAACCTATTGTCATACTGGCTTACTTTGCATCCGCAAACCGACACATAACGGACATAGCACACTAATAGTAATGTATTATGTTAAACTAAGACATAAAATTCTTTAAGTTGTTTGTAGTGTAAGGTCTTAAATACTGTATTTGAAGATGTCTTTTGTCTTTAAAGTACTTGAATCTGTATACAGAAGATGCCTCCTGCTCCAAATTTCTTTACGCAGATACAGAAAAAGTATTTTTACTTCTTACTTGTCAAGCTTTTTCTTGTCTTTAAATTGCGAGAACGATTTCATCAGTATTTTCCTGTCAGAGTCCACCTCGCTTTTTACATACAAGTCCCATATGAATCCAAGATCACTGTCATTTTTTATGTTAAATCCATACGTGAGTGCTAAGGCACGTAATTCTGCGGGTGCATCTGGAATGCTGTCAAGATTAAACAAAAAAAAAATCAAAGTAAATCGCTAATTTCAACCTTGTTTAAGATTTATATCAAAATCAGTTTCATTTGTATCTAAAACATATCTTAGAACCAAAAGGTAATCAATTTCTTGTTTCTTTTGATCAGGTAGATTAAGTAGAGATATGCTACTGATTCTGTTTTATCATTTTCATGTATTCATTTCACTCTATGGCCCATCCATAACCATAATCGTACTTCCCTTTTTTGTTAATAGTGCCTTTCAACTAAATACCAAAATACCAAAATCCTTCGATAAAATCGATTTGCAAACTTTGTATTGCTTATAAGAAACTATTAAAATTTATTACTCGGAAACTATTAAAATTTATTACTCGGAAACTATAAAAAGCTGTCACCATAAAGAAGAAGCTAGAAGTTATGTATGAGATAACAAGGAAACTTAAATTGGAAACATTGACAGACATCTAGCACTAGTTTTGTGTTTCCTTACATATATATTTGCCATTTAATGAGAAAACTTACTAAAAACGTATTCTAGGATACATAATTGGCACATCATTAAGGAAAACGTGTTCATTTTCATAGGATGATACACTACGTTAAAGTACATAACTTAATGGGAAAGTGATAAGGAAGTATATTACAAAACAGCGGTCCAACGTATAAAATCATCAACAAGTAAATCATATTATTATTAGCTGACAATAATATCAATAGGAGGAAGAATTACGAAAACGCAAAGAGAATAAATAAGATAAACTAAGTTACAAAGAGGATGCTACAGCATTGTCTTCTCTGTAAGGAATGTTTACCATCAAGTTCAGTGTAGGAGAAGAAGAAGATAGTAGGTCTGGCATTAGTTGTGAAATGCCAATCAATTCCATTAGTTGGTTCTTTAGAATGGTGGCAGAGCTACACATGGCGGCGCTTCCCTGGTTGCCAAATCACCAAGCAACAAGATCCCCAAGAATATGACAAACCATATAAACACGTTATTGGCCATTGACCTTGCCGATGGATCATGGTCACAAGGAATCTCCATAGCACTCCACTTAGAATAGTTTAATCTTCCGTGCAGTTGTAAAAAGCCGAAAATAATACTCGAAAAACACAATAACAGGAATGCAAGTACTTCTATAGGGAGTACCTATCTCCTTTTTTGTATTTTGTAAATAATTCCTTCAGTTTCAACTTGACGTCATTTCTCAACCCATACTTCATCGCGTACGAATGTGCTTCATATTGTTGGAATCTATAGGAGAGGGTAAACAGATGGAAAAAATGATCATAATGTACGATAGAAGGCAATTAAGCAATTGCATTTTGTGAATTTCTTTTTACCCGGTATGAAATATACATAGAAACATCTCCATTTTTATGTTCAGTGGGTAACTAAGGTAATTAGACCATCCCAGCCATTTGATTCTAGTTCAGGTTGCCCTTATACTCTCATTTACAGTCAATCAATATTGGTGATTTTCTTCTCAAGTTGTACCTCCTTCAAAGAGTTCCAACGTCTACTTTAGACCAGTGGCCTCAGGCTATTGTTATTAAACGGGACCAAAATTTTGCTCACGAAACGCAGCTTTCTAAATCTCCTTAGGACTGTAATAATTGATCTAACCGGTTTCTACCATTAGCCATTTCACTCTAAAACCACAAGGCATATAAAGGTTTGAACTAAAGCGGCTAATAATTGTATCATCATCACAATTAGGTTTCAAGAAGGATCCAGAAGAGTAAAGCTTCCCCTTCAATGCAGTAAACCACTTTATGGTTCTAATTTGCAAATGGCCCTTGAATGTGTAGATTAGCTTATAGTGTATACAATGACTTAACATTACTACCTTGCCTTGATTACAGTATTCGTGTATGGTTTGTACCATCCAAATTACAATATGTTAACATTCGCATTTTGCAAGCTCTTTTATTCGACAAAGAAATAATGGGACCCTTTACCAAATAACTCGAGTATTCAACTTAACGTTCCTGCAGAAGTTATCATCATATAACTTGGCTTATCCACAGGTGTGAAACCCTAATCCATGTTTAATCTTGATCGAATATTGTTCCTTAAGAAACTTCACTAACCTCTGTACAATACAGAAGCTTAGCTGCTTACCAATTCGATTCTCCAAAGCACTCCTGTAGTTTCCTTCCGTGTATTAATCCTATTTCTGTATGCAAAAGCAGTTTTATATCATAGACCTCGTAATCCAATCATGAAATTGACGAATCTAATGGCGATTGGAAGCTTTGGCATCTATTAGACACCCAACACTGCTCATTCCACTTTCAGTTAGTTTCCGCATAGCCGTTTTTACGAATTATCTAGTAATAGTACTACTAATGCATCCTTATTGGCCTCCCAAGATCTTGATGCAAAAGTTCAGTATCTCATTTTGGCGCCAGTCATTGTCTTCTAAGCTATCGAATGTTGCCCTGATCGTTTGAATAGCGTATTAATACCGCGAACAACGTACGAATTGGTTACGCTTTCCTATTTAGACCAACTTTACACACTTCACAACAGCAGTCGGATAACAGATCTGACTTTTCAGCTTACTTCAGTGTCACAGGAACAAGTATTGAATAAGCGCTCTCTAAAACATGATTCTAGCTATTTTCTTTAACTTTTTAAATTGAGTTCTGGAAATTTCCTTAAAGGCTGCCTCATTTTACTCTAGAGGAAACTAGCTCTGACACTCTTCTTATCGAGAAAACAATGCTGAGAACGTTGCTAACAAGTATGTGCTTTTGATCTTGTCTGCACTGTAATTTATAAAATGCGTATAAATAAAGTTTGTTGTTCGATAATCCCTCTTGATCCACACCATTTTACTTTAATTGTAACTGTGTCTTAACGATACGTCAGGATTTTGGCTAATTAAAACTAAAGATACGCTGAGAAGGACTTAATTAATCTATAACGCCTAAATGTCTTTTTAGTCTTCATGACCACATCCCAAGCTGGAATTTTTTCTCGAAAGTAGTGATCTATGAAGGGATGCATTCCGAATACATTTCCATCTAGACTTATATCTCATCTAGGAGACTCATGTCTGCTCAGTATGCTCATATCCTATCCCTGCACAAAAGTGCTTCCAAAATCTCCTATTTCCCCACGAAATAATGTTTATTTGCGACCTTCACTTGTTAGAATTGTAGTGGGTTACAATAGTTGCAGACGGCAATGACGCTAACAGTTAACTTAGTAACAGAAATTTCTCACAGAATAACCTTGCAAGTGGAAAACTACCTGACATTGTAAACCGGTTCATATTGTATTGGTTATGGGACTGTGGCCCACGTGAAATAGCTTTGCCGGCCACCCATGGTCAGCAGTCAAAAGGCTGGGGAATCACTGGATACAAACTACGTATAGCTGATAGGATGTTGTGTCAATTGTCATGAAAACAAGAACAGTGGACATAACTTAAGTATTTCTTCCTCTTGTTAGACAGTTTCCATATTTTATTGGCATTGGATTCCAAGGATTAGATTGATAGAAGTAGAAGACCCTTCCCTAAATAGAAAATTACTATCGACCTGCCAGAAGCACTTTCAGGACAACCTATTATGTGACTGTTACGTCTCTTACAATATTCCAAACCTTTTGTTTGTTATTATTGGGAAGCATCTTCATCCTAGTCTCCACAAACTCCACATACCCCTAGGTCGGCAATAGATGTCTTTACCCGCTTGTTAATTTTTTATCGTTGTCCAGTCGACCCTTGCTTATTGCGGACTACATAGTCATCAGTTTAGAGCCTATGTTCCCGCCCGGACGATTATTCATCACTACTCTTAGTAAATTCAAAGAAAAACTGCCGACCACAAGTTTCAGTATCCTGCAATTGACTGCGCACTATTCAATACGAAGTAGTAGAAAGCCACTTTAGTGTCAACGGGATTGAAAGATAGATGTTACCACACTCAGAGTGGTTGGACCTCCGCTCAAAGCGATACAAAATATACTCAGAAAATACAGGCTAGTTATAACATTAATCCATCTAATAATCAAAGGAATCTGTGTAATTTTAAGACAGCTTTTGAGCACATGGCATAGAGTGATTACTGAATCTTCACAATGCAAACACGAGTTTGAACAATTATTCTCTTAATACATTTTTACTTAACACAAAATAGTAAACGATCGAAAGGTACTTACAAGTCCACTGGATCTCTTTTCTTGACATTTGAAGTGTTGGTAAATTGAGGGTCGATCAGGTGGTCTTGTAATGTCCAAATGTATTTCTAGTTGCAGGAGATAAGTAAGCATAGTATAATCAATATTATAAAAAACCTTGATATCAAATTGGTTCTATTAACAGCTAATGTAAAAAGAGAGAACAGTTTTTAAGGGAATGTTTACATTTAGAAGTTTCAGTTCGATTTTGCCTAACAAAGAAGAAGCACTTAGAAAAGAAAAAGACCTCAAATATGAAGTCAAATGACTTCCAGTTACTTGCTCATATATTCTTTACTGCTATTTCGTAAAATTTTCAGTCTCACACCAGAAGGATTAATATAATTACGAAAGCTGTCTTACCTTATAAACCTTTTTCAAAGTTTTGTTTCTTATTAAGTTGCTGATACAGTCAAATTTGGCTCGGGTCATTGCCCAAGGTGTGTAGTTTTTCTCTTGCTTTAGGTATTTCATTAACTCCAAGGCAATTAGGGGGTTGATGATGAGGTCGCTTTAGAAAAAAGAGAAAAAAATAAACCGTTGGGTGACACCATTAACTGCCATGTGAATTGAAAACTAGAATATTGAAAAAGGCAAAAAAATCATGGATAAAAGTCAAGGATAATAATAAAACATAAGGGAATAAAATACTAGCCTCTTTAAGCACGGGTACAGCCTTTCAAAATATTTCAGCGAGAAAATAATAACATAATACAATAACAATATTTGAAACTTCACATATCTATGTTTTTCTTTTTAAAACTTTACATCAAGTTCATATAATAATAATTAGATCAATGATAATGTAAAGTCAAGAATGTAAATACTATGACGAAGTCACTCTGGTATTGACGAACAAGAACTTCTAAAAATTTTGATATAAAGATAAATTAGACACTGGCAAGCTAAAAATTAACACACTACACAAAGCAAACTATTATATAGCAACGCCATCTTCGGAGATCTGCTCAGGTTTTCAAATAGGAATGAAATTGTCTTAACAGAATGAAGCACCCACCCATCATAGTTACGTTTATACAAAGCTATAGATCTACAGCGATGTCAAAGCCCATTACGTATCGTAATACATGTACGATGAAACTGGAGTGAAGGGCAATGTCACATAGAAGGCAATGTCTGTCTTTTAAATTACCAATGTCATTAAAACACTTTCAGAGAACAAAAATGAGCCAGTATTAACTCAATATGGTGTGCCGTCGACCCATGTGGTAACTTATTCCCCCCTAAAATATTTTAATTACTCACCATGATAACTTTAGTGCGTCGTGGATTAAATTTGCTCTGTCAACTGGTGGAATGACCTGAAATAAGAAGATTGCATTCCTGTTTGAAAGTTACGTGAGAAATCATAACACGGGCTATATTACGATTAGAAAAGCGACACAATAAGACATGCCATGTCATAGAGGGTAGGCGAACAATTTTATAAAAGAGAAATGAAGTATAACATTCTCTTTCCGTCTTCTTATGGGGATATAGAAGGTCTTTGAGAAGCTACTATCATCAAACAAGAAATTACCTGAAAGGGATGGAGAACTTTTTTTCTCTGAATGCTAACCGTGCTCCGTTTGCCTTTCATTAGCACACCTCTTACTTTATTGAGTCTGGGATCATAAAGATACCAAGACCACCAAGAGTTCAACAAAATGATTTATCTACAAACAATCAGAAGTGGGATGCATCAAAACATTTAGGACTGTTTAAAAAGATGTTAACTTACTGTATGGTTTATGCGTAGCTGTTTGATCAGATTGCTCCATGTTTCGTTGTCGTAGTTAACAACATAAAAACCACGGCAGTCGGTATTAGCTTTCACCCAGGTAGCATTCTTTTCTAAGGGAACTTCAATTCCTGAATAGATCAAAGCACATAATGACATTGTGACAGTTTAACCTCCACCATCATCAATAGTCAGGACAAGGAAAGGAAGAGAACGTGCTGGTCCCTGATGCTTCGATTTGGTCTTCTGACATACGATCAAGATGTCACAGCCACCTCAAGTTTTGTCTTTATAAAGCACAGTAAAAAATTATGTCCAGTATGATGTGCCCTTTCCGATTTTTGTATTGGGTTTTGAAGAATTGAAAGGAGTGAGTATCTCAGGGTATTTTACATTTGACTAATGTCAATTCAAACTTCTTCATTTGGGACTTGACATTTTGAAACTCTCGTTCATTAGAAGCAAACAAAACCTCCATAAAAATATACTGAATCCAATAAAAACCCATTCTGATTGCATTAAACATATTCCCAAATATTTGCACTTATCTTGTTTCAAATAGCTCAAACTAGATACCATACAGTGTAGTCAGTTTCAAACATGTTTATATCAAATATTCTAGCAATAGTTATGCTCATGTAATATAGTAGCATTAGCTTCCTAAATTAGTATTGGTGTTTGCACTCCACTACTTTGACTTCGACAAGTCGGTAAAGATGAAAAACAAATCAACAACCTTATATTTATGGATTACGAATTTCAAAATCTCTCAATTTTGTTTGGTAATTTTTCTAATAAACTCGTTTGTATCTAGGTCATTTTCCATATTCTTAATTTACATAAAAATTATCAGTTTTCTCCAAGCTAGCACTCAAAGCTAATAATAGAGGATGTCTCGTAAACTAAGTGTAACTTCCTGTGCTTTCTTATTTCTCATCAGAATCAGATTACGTTAAAACCTGAAAAAGATCTGATTAAAAATTTAGAGTCAACTAACATGATATTCCAAAATACTATACAGGGAAGTAGCAATGACTTAAAAAGGGGAAGGGGTACACCATTGTCTAAACGAATATTTAGTGGACTTATACAAAACAATACCTTAGCAAAGAGTGGGAGGTACTTGCCCCTACTCTCGACTGCTGCGGCCCTAATAAAAACTGCCAGTATTGTTTAAAGGAATCAGGCAGAGCATACAAAAGATTCTTCTAGAAAAGGGCGATGAGCCCACCGATGCCTCCTTCTACTTACTTTCAACATTTCGAATCCAGGCCATCTTGGCTTTATTTGGTTCTATACTTGTAACAAATGTAAATGGTACATGCCACATACTCCTGCAACGGAGAAAGAAACAAAGCTTGCTATAAGGCACCCATAAATAGAAGAATATGGTTAACAAGGTCGGAGTCATAAATGTGTTCTATTCATAAGTGTGGTAAGGGTACAAACTTAATGCATGCATTTTCATGGACGAAGTTTGAATAAAACTTTAACGAATGAAAAATATGACTCTCCTAACTTGGTGACATCCATTGATATATCAGCAAAGTTATCATTGAACATGAAAAATAGCTAGGGAGTAGAATGCAATTACTTTTCTGGGCGAACTTGATCTCTCTTTGCTAATACTTCCTCTTTTGCCAATAGGATAGATTTTTGCTTTATGATTAACCTCCCTCTACTTGTATCTCGTTGGACTTGAATGATAGGAAATCCTCTCTGCCTTGTCCACGTGTCCATAATTTGTTTGACCTTCAACTTCCCCTCTGCCTAATGTAGAATATTAAAAGATGTTCAGGAATTAAAATAAACTTATTGTTTGCATGAAATATAGAACGGAAAGATACGAAAATACTCGAATAAGAACTCTTCCATATCTTTCATCAAGCTACTTGTCGATGCTTGTAGGATTCAGCAAATCGGTAAAGATGTTTATCATGTCGTGAGTCGTAGTTAGGACAAGTGTTGGAATATTTAGAACATTGGTAAATTATTTTCAATAAAAAAGAAAAGCTTGTCGAAAAAAAACCCTATAGATCTTTTTCAACACATTTTGATCTTTTTGTTTGGAAAAGGCCAACCGTCAGTTTAATTTACGGAGTTCACTTTAAACAATATTAACAAGAAAAAACAGACAATCCAACAACTTGATTGAAGAGTGCCATATTTACCTTATGAAGAGCTTTCCAGAGGTCATCAGTCTCAGCATTGCCAAACTTGTGCGCATTGATGTACATCTGCGTAAGATACAGTTTAGGTATATTCAGTTCAAAAATTAATACCTTGTAATATGACAAGTGACTATGCATACCTCACAATTTCTACGAGTTGAGAGAAGTTGAATGTGATGTTGGGTTAATTTAATCTGTGGTGAAGTGTTGCTTTTTCACAGATCATCCTGAGATACCTTGCCATGTTAGTCCTGGAAGAACTCCTTGTTTTTAAAGTCTTTATATACGCATTCTAGTGAATATGATCGTTGCTTCATTTGAGTATAATTTCTACTTAGTAATTCTCAACTCATATTATTCAATACACTAAATGATTAAATTGACCCTCAAAGATAAAATGCATTGTACGCTAATAAACATAGCTTGACATTTATAAAAATATAAAGGACATAAAAGCGATACAAAATACAGGGATAGCTGAAGTATGAATGAAAGAATGATTTGGTTATTTAAATCATTCATTACCTTAACTCCTTTGATGAAAGCATTTCCAAGGAAACTCTGCAACATACGCAGCACTGCAGCTCCCTGAAACAGATGACAAATTAGTTCATTGTTGAAAGCAATGACTTTGAAAAACAAGACGAGTTTTGTTAATGTAATATTATTTTCGCTTTCAAAGGATAAATTCGCCTAAAATAATTACAACTACTTGGAACTATCAACTTGCAAATGCGATACGATCATTTTTAGCATGGAAGGCATTGGAAAGTACACAATAGCAAAATGTTACAGATCAATCAATCTGAGGATTTTGAAAATATTTGACTGCTTCTTACCTTGTTGTATGAAATTGAATCAAAGAGTTCATCAATTTCCGAAGAACTTGTCACTGGTTGACTGATCGGATGTGAATTTTTCAAACTATCAAGTGTTATAGCAGCCTGCCATCCAGTCGGGACTTGAAGATCGAGCTACAGAAATGGCAAATATAATGCATATGAGACGTTGTCCTTGAAAGCTCACATATAATAATCGCAAGTGAAAAGGGAGAGACAAACGATTTTTACAGCAGAAGAGATGAATTGCAGTGGTGACAATAACTTACAGTTTAAACAGATACTGGAGAAATAGAAAAGTGTGTCACCAACGGGTTTCGAACCCGCGACCCAAGCGTTCGCAGCGTGGCCTCTACCAACTGATCTAGGTTGACAACATGATCTATTTCTCTAGTCGCTAGGAAATCGACACCCACCTCTACACAAAGCTCAGTTCCTTGTGACTTGGACGTGGATCCTCTCGTTTTTAAAAATTATTTACACTTACTTGTTGGAAACCGAATTCACCGAATACAATCTCCACAACTTGATATACTTATGGTTAAGTATGCTTGAAACGTCATTTTAATTGATTTACTTATCTACTCGGGCATCGAACACAGAATTAAGACCTCTCAAGGTTTAAGTAAACAACTGTTTGATCACGACTGTGGAATTTGGTGTTACTATGTTCTTGATACCAATCTTATGTCTGCTTCGCATGTGGAAGTGCATTTAAAATATGGACCATTGAAGGATGAATTAATAGCAAAAGATAAAAAGAAGCTGTAACCATACAGACACCAGGAAACCCGAGACAATGCTCAGTGAACCAATGATGCTGAAGGAGATCCAACATGGCAAAAGGCTTCAGGCCTTCGTTTCACAGCACAGCAACAAACCCGAAAAAGATGTCTTCATGGCTGACACGATAATTCATTAATGTGTACTTGACTTGAAATAGAAGTTAGGTGGCTTAAACCAATAAAAGATGAGAAAAGATACTAAAAAAGGGGCGCATCATCACATATTAATACAATGAGTCTAGGATTATTAAGTAATTGATACTTAAAATTTATACTTACAAAAATACAAAAGATGAAATAATGGAAAAGAAAATCAAATACACAATAGCTATTCGGATTGCCAGAAAAGGGAAATAAAATTACCGCATGAAACTTTGGATTAACAACGCCAGTTCCCAGCATCTCAACAAAATTTGCAAATCCCTCATTAAGCCAAATGTCATTCCACCATTTCATTGTCACCAAGTTACCAAACCACTAAAAGGAAAACACACAAGTTCTACTGAGTTATTATTAACAAACATAGTGGAATACAAGTTTAAAGATTGAAACGTTAGATTGTTTACTTCCGTGCGTATACAATTGCTATCTTGAAAATCGAGTCTGCTGTTGTTACAAAAAGAGCGTGTAGAAGGAAATGGAGTGATCATGAAATGATGTCATAAGAGACTATTCATTGTCTTTCAATGGTTCCAAAATTTAAACTATCTTATCGTAACCTATATCCATGTACTTTTGAGCCTTGGGCATTTGCATTTCAATTGGTTGTATAACATGAATGATAAATCTGATTAGGATCATCATCAATATCTTACAACTACAATAATAATTTCTAATTATCAAAGAAACATGGTATAATAAGTCAGGAGAATGGGTTATTATGTCATAACAATGAACCACTCGTTAGATTTACAACTTAACAAGAATAGGAATTAATACCTGATGCGCTAATTCATGTGCAATGACCAGAGTGACCAATTTCTGCATTTCTACGCTGACCAACTTAGGGTCATAGATCAAGTATGCACTACGGAAGGAAACTAGCCCCCAGTCTTCCATAGCACCAGCCAAAAAGTCTGGTACGGCCAACAGATCTATAAAGGAAAAGAAAACCTTAAAGTAATAACAAGCACAATTCACTCTAAATGCCAATAAAATACAATAATGACTACACCTCTTGCCAACGTCATTGCCCATGGACTGCTTCCACGGGAATTCGATTGTTTACAAGCGACTGGGGGAACGTAAAATCGCTTTTATGGAAGAGAAAACGACGAAAAATCCCGCCTTTTATCTAAATAAAAGATTCTGTCCTACCACTCCTATACAGTATGATTGGATATTATCCGATCTATGTATTTGGGCACGACAACCAAATTACAAAACCTTGCTACCAATTGTTTCGTATCTAAGGCTAGATGAAAAGATGCTTTATGTCCATTTATTACTACTTTAACGGACCAAGAGGATGAATATTTGACGCAGACAGCGTCAAAGACACTTAACCAGCAGACTTCCACAACAAGTGCTCGTTGCGGTGTCTAGGTTACCTTTTGTTTGTAAAACGCAACAAATCAGTCTCCTTTATTGTATAATCAGTGACCCCGAAAGAGAGGGAAATATAGAGAACGATATCAAGGAAAGCAGACATTGCAATTAGCCAGGATATTTTTGGGGGTAACCTTCTTGATAAGTCTTTTAATATGATCATTTATTTGCAACACTCCAAAAAGTTCAAGTTGCTAAAGTTCATCTGCTTCCTTTGATACTTTCAAAGCTTCTCTCAGTGACAAGGTAATCTGAATGTGTGACTCCTAACTAGCAATTTTCTTCAATAAACTAAGTATCACTTTAACGCATCGCATCTTTTAACGCATAATAAATGATCTGATATAGCATGTCGTTGGTGATGATGGAGATCTCACTTTAATTACGGCTATTCTGCTTCTAGGAGGGGCAGGGGACTTCAAGACCCCCCACCAAACGTTTGTCTGCCATTTCATACACGTAGGTGTTAGAGGATTGAAACTTCCTGACTTTTACATTTGTTCTATCTGTCATAAAATAATGCATTTTGATGTATAAACTTTTGGCAAATCTGTTTGAAAAGTTATAGTTTGTTCGCATATAAAAAAATCGGAACTGGAAGCAGCTAATTTTCGAGTCGAACTTGCCATTTAAGTAAAGCAAACATAGAACCAAATAATGCTATCCTCCCAATGTTTACCATGTACTTTATATAACGAAATGAGTTTCGAAAGCTTACTGCAAGGAGATGATAAATTTGAAAGGCTAAATTTATAATGGAGCAAAATATAGCTAAGATCACATATTGATCAGTGATAAATAGTGACCTTGGTAGATACGAAAGCCCATATCTAATGAACTAACTTACTTACTGCGGTGCCACATCCCTAAGGATGAAGGCAAACACAGCCCTCCAGTCTTCTCCATTTAGAAGCATTTCTACATTTCTGCAGCAGCTGCGCGGCTGTCCATCTTCCATCCGCCACCCTCACAAGACCATCTATGTACTTCAGGTCGGATCTTTCTCTTCCTCTCCTTCCCTCTGTTGCACCCGTGAGGCAAACGTTCTGAACGCCTTGCTACCTCATTACATGATCAACGCATCTCTTCTCTCTCACCTGTAGTGTCTTAAGTCTCCTTCTTCCTAGCATCTTTTCATTACCCCTCCTCCTTTGTCACTGACTCTCCATGTCACCTTTACCACCTGCCTCCACCACCTGCCTCCAGAACCACATCTTAGCAGCATCTAGTCTTCTCCTGTTACTCTCTGCAAATTTTCAAGTCTCGGATCTATACAGTAATACAGACCACAAGTAACCCTTGACAAGTCCTCTTCTTGATTTGTTGAATAGTCTATTATTAGTGACCAGATCCTTATTCTTTGCCATGGATATCCTTTTCTGGCTTCTGCCTCCAGCGGAGATCACACGCCTAATGCAATTAAAACTCATAACTTGCTGTCAATCTCATGGAAGTAGGGAAAACTCGAAACTATATCCACTGGAAGGAATAAAATGCCTCCGGAACTTCCGCAGTACGATCACGTCTGAACTTCCGTGCAATGCATGACGTCATAGTGCCCCCCCCCCAACTTTTTCGGCACAGAGGCCCGCACCCCTCAAAACCGCCACCGCATGTACTGTCCAAACTGTCCGCCTGTTCTTCCTTCGTAATTACCATCATCCGAGTAGTTCCTTAATTATTTTTCAGTCCTTCCAACCCCCAACCCAATAGAGAATAGAGTACATAGTCAAGGTGGATTTCTATAATAGAAGCAGAATAGATGATTACCTAATTTAGGAAGAGGATAAGGCACACCAAAATAATTTTCATAAAATGATATCACGGCTGCAGCCACACTGCACGCGTAATCGATTCTGTTATAATCAGCAGCGCGAGCATAGACCCGTACCTGAAGAGAAAAAAATAATACAAGACCATGAGGATTATCAATCTTTTTTGCGAGTTACCAATGTGATTCCTTCAATATACTCTCATTAAAACAAAGATTTGAAGCGAGTCAAGCTAACTATACTCTATCTGTAAGCTTAATGCTTCCTTGTGTCACGGTAGGCAAAGAAGGACAGAACTGTCCAAAGGTCAATACTTTAAAGCGTAGATTTAACGAGAGGAAAATTTATGCGATAAATAACTGCGTGGATAACAAGGAGATCAATCAAAGAACAGGAGATCAATCAAACGTCAATATCTTAATCGGGATTTTATTTTAAGTATTTTAAAACTACCCATGGCGACACTGTGTACATTTTTACAAGTTTTAGCATTTGTATATTTACTTGTACAGAGGGCAATAATTATTGAGACGCTCATGTGTCATGGCTACAGATGAATCCATCAAAACTGCCTAATACAAGAAAATTGAATTCTACCAACTAGATTGCAAAAATTGAGCACTGCCACAAACTTTAACATCATTCGTCAATCAATTGGTGGGTGATATAGAGAGGGCACATATCCATCTAATATCAAATAATGCATACTTTTCAATCTGTATTAATTAGTGAGCCGCGTTGATAATTGTGACATTAAACTATTTAAAACAAGAGTCTAGGTAATAGCAATGGTCGTATAATAAACTCAAGAGGATAAACTACAGCAACATGTAAGATAAAAACAGAGATAACAGATAAACGCTGCTACTGAAGCATGACACAAAAGTAAGGAAAGACTAAAAGCTAGTGAAAATAGAGTAATACGATTGTTGCAGTTTGGGTTTATAAAAAGAAAAGATTAAAGGTTTTCAAAATGAACCTGTGGAAAAAACATGTACAGGACATCAGGGTAAGGTTACATTCTAAATACTAGCAGAAATACAGTAAGATAATTCACCTCCTTTCTTTCCAAAATGTAGAAACTGTTAACACACTCCATGACTCACATGCCAAAAAAGACACGTTCTGTGAGTAGCAGTGATAAAGGGGTCAATACATTACGTTCATATAGAAAGAAACTATCCAGGAAATCAAACTATACCAACTGATCGATGTTTGAGAAGAACTAACACCGAAATGAATTATATTTTTATATTTGATTGTCAATGTAGGCCACTGAAAAAGCAGATCTAAGGATTAAGCGAAGGGTTAAAGAAGTAGCACCCCTAAGTACATCAAAAATTGCTACTAAGAAGTCATTTGTAATCCTATCAAATCAAATCAAACATCAACTAACACTGAAATTAATTATATTGTTATTTGATTGTCAATGTACGCCACTGGAAAAGCAGGTCTAAGGATTAAGCGAAGGGTTAAAGAAGTAGCACCCCTAAGTACATCAAAAATTGCTACTGAGAAGTCATTTGTAATCCTATCAAATCAAACATCAACCAACAGTAGCTGAACCCAAGAAAAGCGAACAGGACAAATAATGCCTCTTAAAATGCAAAGGAAGTAAACGGAAGTGCTGCTTTCTAGCACAAGATGAGCACAGAGTTAATGATCGTTACTCTTGTCACGGCTATTCATCGTGTTGACGTTAATGGATGCATTCTTGTTCTTCGAAGGTGCCCCCACGTGCGATGCAATATGGGAAATCATGACGCGTACATCGTGAGCTTGTATTGTCTAATGAAATTGACAGAAAACCTATCCAGGATTACATTTTTCACTACTATTTGTAATGGGTTGACTTTCTATTGCTATTGCCAGTTACAACTCTTTCCTATTAAGCCACATTCTACGTTATTATACATGAAACAATAAAATATTTAATTATGACAATCTTTCTTGCCTTTATTCCAGACTGCGTTTTCGTTTCCTTATAACGGAAGTCAACAACGGCAAATGCTAGAAGGTAGGTGCTCATTTCCACTGAGGTAACAAACTGTGTCTGAACTCGGTCTTCTGGATTTTTAATGGTCTCGAACACAGGCATGTTTGAGAGAGCTCTATAATTTTTATCATGGGTAATCTTAACGTGAAAGCGAGCTTTAAAGATTGGCTCATCGAAGCAAGGAATTGCAGATCTTGCATCTGTGGGCTCAAAGTGAGAACTCGCTATGGTCCTGTGAAAGGAAACACAACAGAAAATGGTGAATTATATTATATTATTTTCACATGAAGAAACATATTTATCAGTAATCGTACCTTTCAAATAAATAGCTGAGAAGATACTTTACTGAAATCGTGCTGTTCTTTAGCAACACAAATACAGGGAATTTGAAACAAATGATGATGTAAACTAAACCTTTGTACTTTGAATGAACTTAGCAATCGGAATGAACTTAGCAATCATCCTGAGATAATGGAATGAACTTAGTAGTCATCCTGGGATAGTGGAATGATCTTAGTAGTCATCCTGAGATAATGGAATGATCTTAGTAGTCATCCTGAGATAATGGAATAAACTTAGCAATCATCCTGACATAATAGAATGAACTTAGCAATCATCCTGACATAATGGAATGAACTTAGCAGTCATCATGAGATCATGGAATGAACTTGGCAGTCATCATGAGATAATAGAACGAACTTAGCAGTCATCCTTATATAATGGAATGAACGTAGCAATCATCCCGACATAATGGAATGAACTTAGTAGTCATCCTGAGATAATGGAATAAACTTAGCAATCAACACACCAATAATGGAATAAATTTAGCAATCCTCCTGACATAATGGAATGAACTTAGCGGTCATTATGAGATAATGGAATGAACTTAGCAATCATCCATAGATAATAAAACGAACTTAGCAGTCATCCTTATATAATGGAATTAACTTAGTAATCATCCTGGTATAATGGATTTAATTTTGCAATCATCCTGGCATAATGGAATGAATTTAGCAATCATCCTTATATAAAGGTGTCAACTGCTATAGAGGTTGTGAAAACAAAGAAATGCCTCCAGGAGGGAAGATAGTAGTCCATAATTTCCATTTACGGATGAACTCATTTTATTTTCGAGTTTATCACTTTTTTCAGCACAGCAATGTTAGATTTTTCTCAGATGTCTATGAAAAACCTTATGCTTCTTAAAAGATTTTAGGGCAGGTGACTTGCATGTCCGTTTGTAGAAACTTGTAGGTCCCTCGGTGCTTATTTTGTCGCAGTGCTTATCTCGGAAATACAAAACACTAATCATTGATAGAATATATGGGGTACCGTACTCATGACGACACAAATCCTGCTCTTAAGGTTTCTTGTTTTTATTTCTTTAGGATAAAAACCCCTTTAATCAAAAAGCTCGTCTCGCCTGATAGGTCTGGTGTGTCCATAGGATCGTCACTAGGCCATATCTTTGCAAACTTTTACATGGCAGACGGTTGAAAACGAGATTCTCAACAGTTATAATTCACGCAATCCGCACTTTTATCCTCGATATGTGGATGGAGTTGGCTCAATCTCATAAACCTAAACAGTTGGACGTTTTCATCGACAGTCTCATTGCATAGATTTGTAATAGCGGAAAGAGCAGCAGAAAATGGCGGATTTCACTTTTGAGACGTTAAATTTAAATTCGATGAAACTAACTGCTACATGGTAACAAGGGTTGATACTTTGATTACACTGTTCATACACCTCATAACTATTAGATAGCGTTAATCAAGACTTTGATTTACAGAACATATCACCTACGATCCATATGTGAACTTCTTGATATGGAAGTTGAAAAGGATGACATAAAATTTCATCAATAACAACATGCCATAGTCAACTATCGAAGAAACGGTAAAAAACATTTCAAGAAAGCTACACTCTCATGAAGCCCAGGAACGACGTGGTGTGCCAATACAACTGCATTTGATACACGACCAATGCCCATATTACTCGTCGACGAAAGTATAAATACTAAGGTAGCAAGATTCAAGATCGCCATTATTGAATAAGGCAGCAAACCGGATAACAGGATATTGGCTAATTTCACTTAGCAATATTACAAAGGATCATCTACAAGAAATCTAAAAATTGCCGAATTATTTTTTACTTAAATTTACAAACCTTATATCGATATATGTTCTAATGAATACGCGAACGATCAAAATCTCCTTTAATAACTCTTTCATTTTACTATCATGCCCGTTTTACTTTGTATTCCTCAAGTTCAATTTCATGCAACTGTACCTTTTACTTTCTATAGTTTTACTGTTTTAGCTCACTTTGGAATTTTAACCTGATAAATAATATATCTTCCAAGCCCCTTAATTTCATCGTCTTATTGTTTTACTATATACTTGCATTTTATAATACATTTTACTATTACTATACAAGAGGTAGATTAAAATGAGTTATAACAGAGTAACAATTCTTGACATAGAGTGTAGAAAAGTAATGCTATTATAGCATCCCCTTGATACGACTTTGCAGCGTAGTACGAAAATGTTATGGATATCAGTCCCACACCCCTACCAGTCTGTCGTAATGCATAATTTCGTAGTTGTATAGTTACAGGGTCATATAGAACAATCAAATAATTTAGAATCGTGTAGCAAGTCGAATGTAGGCAAAAATATCTCATTGTTACAGACTTACTTACCTCATCTTTCCTTCCTCTGTTCTGTATGTACTTTTGTAAAAACCAGACAATCCCTTAGAGAAAGCATTATTGTATTTCACGGCCAGTTGGTAGGTTTTATTCTTTTCCAACGAGTCTTCAAGTTCAACAGAAAACATTTCAAACTTTTTAAAATACAAGATTCTGTTATAAGGTACTTCATTATCATATTGAAACGGTGTAATTGCTAAGTCGTGTAGTTCTAAATGGCGTCCGTGAAAGATGATATGTTTTGTAGAGCGTGCACAGTGGAATTTAATCTCTACGTTGCCAGTGTAATTATCCTGCTCAAGATCCACATTCAACGAAATAAAATAGTCCTTCGGGATCAAATTAAGAGGTAACCTACTATCTGAATGGGGAAAGTCTTCGACTGATGAAACTACCTCAACATGGAGTACACTTGCTTTCTTTTTATCCTGTACAGATCTACGATTTCTTTTCCTGTACAAACCTTCCCAGCTCTCCTTTAAAATATCGTCATTAATGCTTCTCCTGGATCTGTCACTACGTCTCTTTACAGAGCTCTCAGTCTGCGTTTGATGGACAGCAGGTGCAGATTGCATCACTACTTCCCTTGAAAAGACTGCTATTCTGGGATAGAATGTCGGCTTGGCGATAAACACCCACGCAGCAAGGATGGATGTTACTGCTACTACTATTAACGAACAAACTATGATTGTTTTCCTTGACTTTTTTCTAACTGTTAGTATTTGATCATTTTCTTCTCTCCCAGAAACAGACCAAATAGTTCCATCTGGGTGTCCATGATGCATGACAGCCTCCCCTGCTTTCATGTTTCACTAGGAATGTCAAGACAAGTTGAGATTTCTAGAACAAATTTTCACGAGTAAAATATTTGATTGCGGGGCATTGTTAGGTCGAATGCTGATATATCTTGTCCAATTCTAAGGAGAAAGAGAAGGGTGGGAAAATATTCAATTAGAAAATTCGTAGACGCTAATTTGACACATGTTACGAACTTCAAGGAAAAAATTAAGAAAGAGTAAAGGCACTTTGAGAGTGAGAAAGGGTATTTAAAGAGACTGTTTTCGATGATAGTCATTTTTTATAACTGGAGATTGGGCTGAAATCCATTGATAGTGGCGAGAAAGTTTTCGATCTTTTATTCGTATTGCCGATATTTTCTCTTAGCCTTGTAATGGAGCACCTCTTAGTACTGTCCAATGCCAATCCATTATGAAGTTGATATTGCTATCATAATAAATCATGTAACAGCAATCATAATGAGAAATATATATAATCGAAGTGAATAACGGATGCTTATTGACATAAAATACATATGCCATAACAGAAGATACTTTGTATGTCCAAATAGCTACTTAAATAGGTCTACTGTCTCTTATTGAGACAATGCCTCTGCTTGACCCTTGGAATTTGCTTGGTCATTGTTTCCAATGTAGTCATTAATATGTACCATCTATTTCAACTGCTCTGTTTTCAATGAGACAACTAGATACGATATACTGAAATACTCGATGGTGGTTACCGTCTAAGCATTGGGGCAGTTATCAAGATACAGACACTGATGAACTAATACTAAATGAAAATGAACAGGAAGATAAGAAGGAGTACTGGCACATATCAAATTATTCAAGTCCGAGATGGAACTTAACAGACTGCAACAATGTGATAATAATAAATAAAAATTTCTCAGTTCAAAAAGTATCTTATTCAATATTATCAAGTTGAAAGTTGCTGCCACATTCACTTGGTCTCTGCTGCCTCCTAAATTAAGGTCTGCAAAGTTCCTATCAACTTGACAAGGGAACCAGGATCATGACAAAGGCCAATTTAAACTGGCAAAAATTGACTATGAAATATTAAAAAGACGACTTGGGCTTTGAACATTTGATAAACTTGATTCTTTCGTTGACATTCATAAAATGGCGTAAACTTCATTAATTTTTAGAACTGCCTGATATTGTAGATGTTCAATGACCTCACTGTGATAAACTCACTGTGAAAGTAGGAATCTTAAATAGATTGATTATGTTCCCCTTGGTTTTAATAGCAAACACTCATAGTACTGTCTCAGATCAAACACACACATACGACAGTCTGATACAGAAATATGATAAGTGGGTGGTTGGGCCATGAGTGCAGGCGCTAGAAGAGCGATGCGCCACTCCAGTACGTGAGTGCACAGTCAAATTTTCTATTTTACACGACCTCCTGCTAGCCTCTTATATCCCATCTCATTTTTTCATACGCAACATACATGAGAGACACCTTTCCTTTCGCCCTACACTCTCGGCTCACCCATGAATACGGTACGGTGTCATCAATGATCTGTACAAGGGAAGTAGCAACGGTCATAACAGTTTCCATTTTAGCGTTTCTCTTGCACAGATACCCTTGAAAACGATATATTTTAAAGGCCTACACGTATATGGACACACAGCCTACTTGTGGTTATGTTTACCAGTTATGACCCAATACAGTCATCGAGTTATGCACACAAACAAACAAAAACACACTCAATGAATTCATCCAAATTGGTTAAAAAGGATATTTACTGGAATAAGAACTTTTGACTTCTTCGCTTATATTCTCTTTAGTAGTTTCTATAAAAAGTGATCCTTTTTTCATTTACCTCCCTCCCCCTCTTGACCTTTTCGAACCATGGGACTTTGTTGGTTCTACTTCATGAGATTACTTGCTTCCACTCTCGTGTATAACGTAAGTAGCATCTCTTTTACCCTGTAAATACTACTCTTGTCTTACCTTGGATAACCCCAGATAATCTCCTTCTTCATTTCTTGCAGCTACCATAAAGGTACAGGAAACTATCACGATCCTTGAAAAAATCTGCAGTATCTAACCTTTTGATCGCCAACGACGATTCCCTGACCTTAGTCAGGAGCTTCCATAAATTGTTTTTGTAGACGTCTGCATCGAATAATAAACGGTCTGCACAAGAGAGGCTTGGAAACACTATTGATACACAGGAAATCAAGTCTATCACTAGAGTAAACAAGTAATATTCAAGAATATAACCTGCTGGTTTGTACCACTTTTGCCATCAGGTAAAACTGGGATTCGAAATAGCTCTTTCCGGCTGGGAGACAGTAATCAAGATCAATACTAGTGGGCAAATGTAAACAAAAAAAAGGTAGCAACAGAAGACAACTGAATCCTACCTACAGCAAATGCTAGTGCATTTCCTTTATATAATCAGACCAAAATAATTTGCTCTTAAAAATCATTGGCAGATGCCATTCGACCATATCGAGTGCACTTCCTTGCAGAATTTCCACTTACCGTAATCCTACTGCGACATCAAGGACACATCTGGGGTTACTCTATTTCTCCTCTGCTATGTACTTTCTCCCAAAACATTCATAAAATTATACTTAACGAAGATGAACAGTTCATTGAACAACACTGAGCACTGAAAAAAATTTTCTTTGACATAACGAAGGCGTAAAACTAGACCCCGGTCTTTGATCTCGCCTTGACCTTTACAGGTACTTCTCACAAAAAACCGGTGCAAGAATTCGAAAATATTTGCAGGCACAAAAAAACCTTTCTGGTCAGCGGCTTTCACATCAATCACAGTATCTGCTGAACATCCTGTCAATATCTAGCTCATGCTCCTCAGTTTAAGTTGCCTTACCAGTCATTCACATTTCACAGTTGACAGTATCACACGACATAAAATCATACATAGTCAAACACGGCACAATCTCGCTTCATATCACGGTCTTTTGATATTGCCACGAGATGGACCAGATAATAATAAATCGAAACTTGAAAAAGGGTGGAGCCAGCTCGAAAGTAAGGCCAAGGGAAATAGGCGTGCTGCCGACTCAATCTCGCAGTGAAATCTATCGGGTACTTACCGTGTCATCTGACGTTCATCTGAGTACGTCACGGGGTAAAATATCGGGTAATATCAAAAATCTGTTTTGAAGACAGCAAAGGTGTGCGCTTTCAATCCTTCTGGGCGGGTGTGCTGCTAACGAAAACCCTTTCAAGTTTTAGACCAGTTAAACATTGTGTATATTCATTATACGCCAAATGAGGCCTCACACTTTACTGGCTCATAAAGCGATGAGTTTGATAAATGTGCAAGGTGACGTTGTTTATGAAACAAAGAAGCACATCCCGTGAAAATGGCACAATGGTGAATTTTGTGGCGCATACATAAAACTAACAAGAACGAGAAACAAAGAAGAATGCAATTGTTGTAACTCCGGTAAATTATTGATACACAAATTGTGAAAGACTCTGTTCAAATACAGGTAACTCTACTCTACCCAAATCTAGTTAAGGAGACGAGGAGGTATATGCTTGTATTGTCTGAAAGTTGACTATTTCTACCCCTTCTTGCAAAACGCATTGTAGAAATATTGACAGGTGTCTGTGAATTACAAAACCATGTTACACTAGTGATCCACTGGCCCTGGATTACGCTAAAATTAAGAGGACTACATGGGCGTTACCAAAACTGTCCCGTTTTGCCCTAGATGATCTAAAAGATATGTTCCTGTCAGCCCATATCGTCAGTTAAGGTAGATACTTTACTCTAAGTGACTCATATTCTACGGTGGTGGCTTTCTATCTCAAGGGAGTTCAAAATGTGAAATGACTTAGATCACCGAGAATGGAGTCATGGAGCATGTGTATCATTTCCTTGTAGCCTGTCTGCTTCGTGGGATACAAGACGAGATATACAAGACAAACAGATCTGAAATAACTTGAATGTATATCGATTTCCCGGTAGCTTACTTCTAGAACAGTTCTAATCATGTCTTGTTCAATGGTAAAAAATCCGGATGGCAGCTCGGTTGTAGCAGAGCGGCGAGGTCTTCTATTCAATCAGCTGGACGGACCTTTGTTGTGGATATGAACACCTTCTCAGCGTCACAATTCTATCATGGGCCTATTCTTGAACAGTTCCTCTACGACTGTAGAATCAGCCATGGTTGTGATGTCACCAACATTCTTGTCATTCCTTGCTATTTTACGTAATACTCTGCGCATGATCTTACCAGAGCGGGTCTTTGGTAATCCAGGTGCATTTTGGATGTAATCAGGGTTGGCAATTGGTCCGATACGTTGCCTCACTATACACAGGAAAGGAAAGATGCAGTCATAATTGCAATTAACGTAAGACAGATGCTTGTGGTCAACTGAGTCAACCACGTTTAATGGCAGCATGCACACTTTAAACAAATCCCTAATTTTTGTAACTAATACCAAATATTATTGCATCTACGACACGTTCATTTATGTAACGGAATGAAAGCCTTTGCCAAACAACTAGCCGTTCTAATCAGATTTTACACATCAGATTTGAAATTTAATCTCCTTGGCAACCCTCTTAAGCAAGGCCCACCTGACCATTGAGGTGACAAAAGACTGAGACTCCTGAGAAAGATTCGTTTGACTAATTAAGGAACTTTCTTTAGTTGCTTGCACTGAGGTTTTGTTTATTCAAGTGTATCCACTGAATTCACCAAACTCAACCGCGAATGATATACTTGCTATGAACCAATCACGCCAGTTGAAGTCATCACATGATTCCCCTTTTCGCCCGAATTTTAGAAAGCATCCTAAAACTCAGACATCTATAGACAGAAGTTATGAGGAATCGTACGAGACGCTGTATGCTAAGTCAAGATAAACTTCAGTTCATTCAAAAACACGATGCCGATGACATATCATATGCTGTAAACAGAGGTTAAAGTGTTGTTCATTCATTCTTACCTTTGAATGCTAACGATTATAATGAACAAATGGCGAGGTTAAATTATGCCTGTTCATCGTTTCAGCTACACTTTGCTTTCGTAACAAATAAGTTTAGATGAAACGATTTTTAAGGGGCCAATGTATAAATCGGTTGAATGTACTAATCGGTTTAATTTATAAATTGGTTGAATGTATTAATCGGTTGAATTAATTAATCGGTTGAATGTATTAATGGGTTGAATTAATTAATCGGTTGAATGTATTAATGGGTTGAATGCATTGATCAGTTGAATGTATTGATCGGTTGAATTTATTGTTTTTAAGTCTGCTATTAAGAAAACAAAGCTGATTGTTTCCTACGTTGGGTCCCGTACTTCAAACTGTAAACCAATGCAAAACCAGTTTTGCAAAAAGGTTACGGGCTAGAATGACCGTAGAACACGACAAAACTCACACCTAAAAGGATGTTAACACCATAAGATCTATCTGTCAGATCCCGCCTCCAGACTAGTTTTGCGACACACATCAGACCAATATTGCCGCGAATGAGACAAATTGAAAGAATACAACGTCCTCCATCTTCATAAGACAGTCTAATCAGGTCAATCGAATTGACCAATCGGGAGGTAACCGATTGGCTCTAAACTTTGAAAGTCAGGTTAGGTGAACAGAAATTTGCTAGTTGCGAAGGAGAAAGCATACACTGGGAACCGAAATTCGGTAACAGTGAAAACAAAGATAACACAAATAAATAAGTTTCATTACTATATATTTAAAAAGGAAAAAATCTGCAGAAAGAATGGCATGACATTACTTTGAGTATGGCGCTACTCTGGAACACTAGTTCAGAGTACTGCATGAAATCTGGTCTCCCAAACGCAACGTACGATGCTGTCACTGAAGGTCTCAGATAGAGATTGTATAATATTGTATAGTACACGTCAGACACAGCCTACATGAATGGGGCGAGCCAATAAATACAACGTACCATACAGCATTAATTTCAAAGAAGAACATACAAAAGGCAACTTTAGAAGTTAACTTAACTCGACAAAATATCTTTCGGACTTGTGAATTGATACAGCCAATCAAGAAGGGACAACAATACATACACGTGAAAAGATTTCAACCTGGAAACGCTGAATCTGAAACTATAGAGGCAAATCTCACACATTGTGATGAAAGTATGAGGCAAACGGAAAACGACGATGATGAATTAATACTACCTTTAGCTCTTAATTCTTGCACGAGAACATCGGTATATTCTTCTCCCTGAAATGATAATTCACCTGTATTACCAACATGAACCTATACTACAAAATGCTAAAAAGGAAGTAAGAAAGAGGAGAAAGATCTCACGCCTGCAACTCAGCTTTGAAATCAAGGGGCGGTAAGTCATTCAGAATGGATTATGATGCCGATCATTGGCTGTATAGATTCGAATAGGCGTTTCCTTTGCTTTGCTGGGTCTGGATAGGGCAATGATAAATGGTGGATATGACCTAAAACTGGTACAACGTTTTTATGTAATAATAAAATACTCTCGCTTACCTTGTTTAGAGTTACAAAGCAATAGATACACTCGCCTTTAACCGGATGTGGCATAGATACCTAAAGAAACAAAAAACCGTGTTTATTTGCTGTTAAAGCTGACTTCAATAGCAATAAGAAAACTTAATGTGTTGTACATTTTCAAAAATAAACTGTCACAGTGAATTCTTAATGTCATGTTCGTAACTTGTGCTGTGATGGTTGAAAGCCAAGCAGTATATGACATATATACTGAATAGCTAATGTCTGAATTTGACAGTATTAGAAGTGTGAATTTATGCGGTTTAAACAAACATAGTGGCAAGATTCTGCTTTGGCAACCATAATGTTCACACTATGCAATACATATTGTTTGAAACGACGATTTTGCACTTCTCAAGACAATATCTAATTGCAATCCCATTGCGGCTTAAAACTCTCCTAAATATGGCCTTTTTAAACTGTCTGTGGGCCGTGAGGGAACTGTGACATCTATGAAGCTAGGTTATCCGATATTCCATATAAAAAGAGTGTGAAAAATAGTTTACCAAGAGAAATCTAGGATATCTTTTAGTAAATCCTTTTCTTCAAATTTAGCTTTTGCAGCTTTCGTCTGACACTCCTCCGCATAATTTTTTGCACAGTCTCGGCTTTTGAGCAAATGCTGCCCTACGGAAGAGTCACATTGCTTGGTAGCGTTTTTGGTTTTTAAAGCCCGAGGTGGTTATTTCCTTGTAAGAGCGGACGTTGATTAATACAGGAAGGAACATCCTACTTAATTCTGTCAACTAACGTGTCGTCGACGTATCCAGCCTCACACTGGCAAGAAATGAGTAGCAACGATGCTGCAATTTGTGGAAGGCACACAGTTTTGTCATTAGTTGAGAACGCTTTCTCGACTGAATAAACTATGAACGTGATCACAGCGCCGAAAACATTTCTTTACAGCCTTTAGATTTGGTTTTCGCATCGAAGCGAAATGTTACCAAGCCATGGTAGTTTCAAATATATAGGAGCGTTCTCAGGTCCGACGTGTCTTTCACTGGGCAATTGAGGTAGTTTTCTCTTTATGATAGAGTCGACGACATCTTCAGGACAGCCGTTATACGCAACAATCTACGTTAATGAATGGATTTCAGGCTTTAATTTCTCTTTTGAAAATATCTGTCGCGTGAATACCCTACTGGGATGGGTTTTGCTAGTGATATAGGGCTGCTTTTAATACAGGCAAAACAGAAGCCAAATACAGTTTACAGAATTTCTTTGGGGTTTAGTGAGGACGATCTGACCACATTAAAATTGCAAGGGCAGTCCAAACGTCATTTTCCACTCGTATCCCTATTGATTTTAGGCTCATCACGATGACTTCATTCTCGGGCTTCGATCTCGTAGGAATGCGTGAGTTGTGTTTCCGTTATACCTCACATAATGATGACTGTCTTTGGTGAAGCTTTGGTTCTCTATGCTGTTATGTCATTGCGAGTTGTTGGCCGATATACAGTTGCTACCGTGTCCCATTAAACTGCACCTTTTAAGCAAATTGCTTCCACTGATGAACGTTTCTTCAAAGTTTCCCGTTCAGATCTTGTATTCCAACGCAAGAACAACAATTGCGATCTTAAAAGTATCTTTCAAAAATAAAACACTATTTTATACTCATTATCTAATGTCAAATCGGTGAAACCATGTAGGGGGCTGTAAATCACCATGCCATAAAATGGGTCCAGCATGTGCTGATCTGTGGTTTCCAAAACACTAACAAAAAACTGCACGAAATAGCGAAAACATTTTAGTACTGAAAAGCATTTTTCGTCTGACACTCCTGAGAGTACCAAATCGTCAGAATTAAGATAGGAAGAAATCAGTAAAACTTATACCAACTGTGTTTTGAAAGTAGGCAATCAGATGTCTGATTGCTAGATTGGTGTTGTTTTGACCAATCAGAGTCCATGGCAAAAATATGGTTAGCCGAAAA
>JAAAKL020000588.1:0-39639 GCA_010016065.2 Carybdea cf. marsupialis auct. non (Linnaeus, 1758)
TTTAAAGAAAGGAGTACAGAGTGTAGACGACTTGGTTAGAAGTTGAATTGTTATATATTTCTTACTTATTAGTGTTAATAAAATATTCGATCAGAGGAAACTCCGTCGATTTGTTGAGTTTAGTTAGCAGTAGTTTCAACTTACAAATCAGAGGGAGGAATAGTGATGATGATCACAGTGCGTATAAAGAAGGAATCCATTAATCAAATATTTACATTATTGTGTACTATTATTATCATTGTATTATGTATCATTAATAAATCCCTTCCTAGTGCGGTGGTCTTGAGCTCCCCAGTGTCTTCAACTTCCTTGACTAAAGTTGACGTTGGTCTCTTTAACTTTACGTTTCTAGTCCCAAGTAATTCCGTTCAAAACAATTGATCGATTACTAAATTCATAAAATAGCATGTCATTGATTGAGGTCCCTTGGTATCAGTTTTGACAGACCATGACTGAAGATCAGAGTTTAGCATGGATCAGTCTTTATTTGATAGAGAAAGTGAAAGGTGGGTGTAACTTTATGTAGCAGATACTTTCTAAGGAAGGCAGAGAAGTAGTTCCATCAGTTTGTAGGGGATGATGGACATTTATAATCCTTAGCCAGGCATTTGCAACCAGTCTATAATAATACAGATAGGCATGTTTCACGACAATTGTTCGTGGCCAGATGATAGTACTACGCTGCCGTCGAACGAGGAACGGGGAATAGTAGCCTCTCTGTTGGCTTTTTTGCTTGACGGGCTTCCGTGGTTTAAGTTAGCATAACACGATTTAAGCTGGTTTTGATCTTTTCTAAATAAATGAGATTACTTCCCCAAATCCCCACCAAGCCTCCGTCTGGAGTTACCGATTCCAGCTCGAGGGCGAATCGGTCCACTACTATGGTCACTCAATGCTAGTAATGCCTTTTTGACTCCAAGTAAAGGCAACTGCGCAACTTGCGGCTTCTCGGGCGGTTTTTCCTTTACCTCTTCCACCTCTGGCTCCTTCTTGACTGGCTCCTCCTTAACGGGCTCCTTCTTAACCGGCTCTTTCTTGGGAGGCTCTTTCTTTACAGGTTTGGTGGATTGCTTTTGCTTTGGAGGATCCTGTACTTTATTTGAAGGAGGTAAATCTGAATCCACAGCGGGTTTTACATAAAGAAGTTGTGGAATCAAACTTCGATCCCAGTCTTTTGGAACTCCAGTGTCTTCCTCAGGTTCTGGTAAATTCAGTTCCAGATCTTCTTTCCCAACAAGGAAGAATGTAAGAACGAGCCCACGTCCCTACATTTCAAAGACAATGAAAACATGTAATAAACATGAGTTTTAGTAAAATGTTCTAATATGTTATTTAGTATTTTTAATTAATTTTGTTTTCTGAATGCTACAAAGTTAGTTTCCAAAATAACTATACAGTGTATCTTACATTATATACAGTTTATGGCTGCCATGACTCATGATCTCTAGCATATATATATATATATATACACAAATATATATATATATATACATATATATATATATATAAAGGACTAAAATCTGAATTAATATGACACTAAAATCTATACAACAAAACTAAAACATACCTGAAGATTCAAAGCTTTCGAAAGTAACCTTCTTCATCTGTACCGTGAAGAAGGTTCTTTAATTGAAAGCTTTGAATCTAGCCTCTAGGCATATATTTATATATACTCAATCTGCAGACAGAACTGCTTCGCCCTTTGTGGGCTCATCAGTGCAGAACAGAGCGTTGAGACTGAATTCTAGCTATGTAACTAGCAAAGCTGCTACAAAGCAATTTAAAGAATTCATATGGTACTATGCCAGAGTGCTCAAACTGCGCAAGCACAGTGAGCAATGCATAATAATAATAATAATAATAATATATACGTAGATATATACATATGCATAACCCACATTCGATGACCTGTTCTTTTAGAAACAAATAACCTCCTGAAAGTCATTGTAACCAAATATAAGTTGCACTATGTATATATTTTGAAAACTAGCTTTGCAAATGTCAGAAAATACGTTAAAAAATTCTAAACAATATACATGCATTGTCTGGTTTATCAATGCACACAAATTGCGATCTCCATTGAAATGCACAGAAATTTTAAAGGTCCAAATTTTTGCTCAAAGTTTACTCAAACTATACTATTTTCATAAATTTTCTCCTAAGGTTGTTTTACGACTACTACTTTGCACTCATCAAAATTCTGCAGAAATAAAATTTTGCAACATTGCGTATTTTTCATCGAAAAGGAAGTAAATGTTGCGAGAATTGAGTTTTGCAAACAGAAAAAAGTTATAAAATTGCTAGAACTTAAGGTTACGAATGCATAATACAGTTGATACCTATGGGAATTAAAAGTTGTCAACTTGAGATTGTTGCATATTAGATCGAATAAGTTGGTTTTGACAGGAAGTCCACAAACACCGGACAATGTCAAGATAACTCAACTTTGAGGAGAACACCAAATAAAATCTTTCCATCTTTAACTAGTGCCGATATTAGAAATTTTGGACGAGTATTTTCTTACGTACCTTGTTCATTAGTATATTAAAGAAGTAGCATCCAGACGTAAGTGTACGGCACCATTTTAATTTATGCATCACAACTTTATCGGTCCTAATTTTGCATTTGAAATATCCGGGAAACTTGAGTTGGCAGTCTTAAGTAAGATTTTTCTTTAGCAAAATAAGTGGACAGGTGTATTTTTGACACGACCCTATGACACAGGCCTATGTTTCTGGTACAGTTAGTGACAACAAGACTACGAATATATTTACCTTGACTCGCACAGGACCACGCAATTCGGTGTGAAAGCCTCCAATCTCGTCAAGTTCGGCCTTGAATTCACCACTAATTTGAATGCGTAGACCAGGTCCCGTTGATTCAAGATGACGAATAAACTGTACCGTGTTACCAAATACGCAATAACGGGGCATTTTAAGTCCAATGATTCCGGCAGCACATGGCCCTACAAAAATACAACAGCGATTGATAAACGAGAATTACTTAATTTTGGATCGGACTGATTAAGAAACTGTAATTAAACTGTAAATACCCGTCCTTCTCTGTAGACATTGTCTTTATGGTATCCAAGATTTCGCTGTCGTTTTTTTATAGAATTTTTGTACTTAGAGAAGTGTCAGACGTAAAGAGCTTTTAAAGACTCGCTTTCAGAGTGAGACTCACGTTGGGAGATGTAGCAGTATAATGTAGTGTGCGTCATAAATTATCGATTACTCTATATGTTTACATTTAGAAACTTAATACGAATGGATCCTGCAAGTGGAAAAAGGTGTTTCATTTAATGGAAGGGATAAGCGATCAAAGTAAAGGATTTGTTACGTTACAGTTCTTTATCAATCGATGCAGTCCCCTTGGTAAAACTGTTTCTCTTAGGTGCCGAGTGATACTGGAAGTCCATAAAAGTAAGTTTGATTTTTTGAAAATCGAGCTAATTAGGGCCATCTTAAGAGATTCACCCGTATCAAAGATGATTGAAGGAAATAAATCATTGATATCAAAGAGAGAGATTGCTGAAGACCCTATGGATTGTACTCTGAAAGTATGCAGAAACAGGAAAACGAGACAAAGTCACGAATTTTCATTTAGGCTAGTTATGAAAACTAATAATGGTTCCCCATGTATTTGTCACATGATTGCATTAACCAATAGGATTTCGTCATTATCATGTGCTTATGTTGTCAAGTAGATTGTTTGGTAGTTGAGTTTGAAGATTGTATCAGAAAGAAGTTTAGTTGAAGGCTAGTTATGAAAACTTTTTGCAGCTCCTTGCTAGCAAATTTTGATGACGTGTCCTGTTAAAACCAAAATGGATCACCGATACAGGCAGGGAGCCGTTGCAAATTAAAAGAGGAAACTTTGAAGTACGATACTTCGGACATTTCATTTCTACAAAGAGAACTGACCAGATTACCAATTTTTCAATGATTCAACAATAAGGGGAGCATCGATTTATGTGGAAGAGTGTTTCATTTGATTTACAGATTTTATTTATATCGGTAAACACACGAAACTTAGAGTTTTACCTTGGAAGAGGACACATCAAGCCTTGTCTCTGTTATGGGAGAAGATACCCTATCCTTTCACAATTTAACTAGAACGATATTGAATGACAGTTTGGTTGCTTTTATTCCTGCTTCAAAGCTATGTTAATTAAACGATCGTTGAAAACTTATTTAACAAACCATAAGCACTAGCCAATGATTCAATTAAAACTGACAATTGTTTAAAGAAAGTGAGAAGGGCTGTCTATAAAGATATCAATCTGGGACCAAGGTATCGCAACTAGCAAGATGCTAACCACCTCTGAATTTCTAATAATCGTCGCCACAGCTCCCATAACTCTGTAGTGAACAGAGGTATCTAGTTATACGCATGTCGAATGCCAGTTGATCCTGGATCAATCCATCAAGTGCTAGTACAAACCCGGCCAATTTCCCTTAGGGCAATGCCTGTGTCTAACCTATTGATTGGGCGGGAAGGGTACAATGAAACGCTTTTGATGTTCCAGGTCCTTTCGTTTGGATACTCTTTCATTAAATAAGTTTTATTTGCCTTACCCGCGAGAGAAATCAAATATGAGGGAAACTGCACACTTGGGCACTTACTTGGAGGGCAAAAGGAGGGCGCAACATACTTAATTGGAGGGCGTATGTCAAACCCTCACTGGCTTCCAGCCTGATCACGAGCTCATAATATGTTCTTTAGGATAAGAGCACGAGGGTTCAAGAAGAATCTGAAGTATCATTAGAGAGGTGTAAATTACAACCATCAACTTTGAAACCCAAGACTCACACCAGATCGAATATTCCTTTTCTACAAACACAAACAGATGGAATGAATATCTTACCAGTGTGCATTGCCATCCTTAGACGAAGCCTTTTCTCAGGACAATGCCGAATTTTAAATGTGTTTACTTTATCTAGTAAATGCAATCCCATGGTTGCGATCTCAACGATGTGTTTGTTTCCATTTGGTTTTGGAACTCCGGAGACAACCATATAATGTTCTCCTTCATTTTCGGTCTATAACACAACAGAGACCAGAGTCGGTAAATAACAAATCTTCCTATTTTGGAATGACACAGAAAAGCGATATGGAATTTTGGACATCAGGCCAAGCTGCTGAAATGAGTTTGGTTACAGACGCTAATGCCAAGTTGTGGTCCGGAATTTCTGGCACTTGATTCAAAGCCAGGCTCAACTCACCGTTGCTAGTCACACTTGTTCAGTTGTTGCTACGCCACCGTTGTGCCACCGTTGTAATAAAGGAAAACATCTTTAAGGGCAGATGCCGAGTGTTGTTTAGTCTCCAAGAAATTTTGGCAAATTCAATTGTTTCCTAATAGTGTATTGATTCATGTTAGACCTTTTGAGCCTCTTTTTCATTCAGCTTGACTTAGTCCGAAAGGGGACGTTTATCTGGAAGAGTTGCATGGAATGATGATCTGCTTACATTAATCAGAACGAGGTTACTAGTCTCTATTTGAAATTTTTTTAGAGTAATATTTGAAAAGGACTGGTTGAGTTATTGCAAAATGAATAATAAACAAAGAATAGCCATTCTAAATATATGCAAATGAAAAGTTTCAATGTCCAAACATATAAATTCAGAGGTATCATTAGACAAAGTTTTCTAACCAGCAAGTCAGACCAAGTTCCCCCACGTTCTCTCAGATTCTACGCCCATGCATGGGACCTTTCAAGCAAGCTATATCTATTGACACTCAAAATATGAGGCTGATGGTTGCACTTTTGGCCTCATGAAGGTGCCTCTCCTAAATCTTGCCTCAACATCGAAGGGGGCCGAAGAGTATTCTGCCGTGTTCCTACTTTCCTTCTACAATGTATAGGTGTATTTAAGGTGTATTAACAGGGTTACCTTGAAACAATCAAATCTATCGGCCGTCTGATCGAAGAGAATGTACATGTCATTTAGAAGGTCGACCACCTGCGGAAGAAAACAGATTGTGGTAATACATGTTGTAATTGAGACAGTTAAGCATTTCCATTGCTAGGGCATAGACATCTTGTATATTATAATAGACTTGAGGATACGTCATCAAGTACTAGACTAGAAGTAGAAGGAGCTTCATCTTTTAGCTGTAAACATCAACGATGTTGTAACAGGCCGCTAGCAGAATAAAAGCGGGGTTAAAAAGTACCAACATGGCGATCAGTAGATTCTTGATTCTATTCCATGGGTTTCTTGTGGTTTGCAAATTCACCTTTGGGTGATATATTTAATTTTCGCTAGGGATTGTAAACGTATCCTCTAAAACACTCTCGTTTTGTTTTGATAAGTACATAAATGCGCTGGGAAAATATCAGAGAATAAACTGTGGGTAGTAACCAAGAAGCTCTTCACATTTTCCATGCTGTGATTGAGTAGTTTGTCCACGAAGTGAGAGTCATAGTGAGGGGGTGGGATGGCGTATGGAAAGAGTTGAAAATTGAAAATTGCATTGCTGAGAAGGCCTGTTAAGGTTACCTCCTAACAATTATCGCATCCCGATATCCTGAGATTATACAAAATTAATCAACTTGATATTTTATCATTCACGAGGGGGGTACATGGCTCAGTTTCTCCCCTAAATACATTAAAGGTACGACTCCCTTAAATTAACACTCGACACTAATCAAAACAATAATCCATTAATTATGTTCTGAATCGTAGTTTATCTAAGTATAGGGCACTGCAATGCCAAGATATACCAAGTCAATAGCTATACAAAGTTATACAACTGTGACGTCGTAAACTAAATGTTATAAATTTAAGACATTATACCCCTGTTGTCATTCTATTTCTTACTTTTACCTTAGATACGTATCTCAATGTTATCATTTTATGGTATTCTTATTTTATAGTGGCATTTGTAAGATAGTTTTATGCGAATGCGTTAAAAGTATTTCAAGACAATAAATTCACATTTTGAACAACTTTGCTATCATATGAAGAAGGTGTATTTGGAAAATTTTCTAAATATGAGAACTTGTGTGAAATTCTAGTGGGGGGTCAGACCTAGAAACAGGCAGAGTGAAGTGAGAAGTCCATTCCTTTCTCTATAGCATTTTATGTAAACGGGATTTGGATACCAAGGCACGCCTCGCAGAACTGACTGTGGGTTAACGTAAACTCTGTACTTTCTTAGTGAATTTTTCAATTTTTCTGAAATACCGTACATTTTGGTGTACGGTAGGGGTCTTAACCGTACACCGTACAGGCACCCTAAAATACCGTATTGTACGGTAGAAGCCGTGCAGTTGGCAAACCTAACCGTGTTCTTGATTTCAACAGGGCATCTGACGTCACTTGTTCACATACGTACACTTTTGAAGATACTTTAATTAAAACCCCGTGTATTTTCGAAAGCTAACCAAGTGCGTCTCTAATTTTATAGCAGAGGCATTCATGCAACTTATTTGTAAGCTTAAAAGATTTTTGCGACTCAAAATATGAAGATAGACCTGTTATTAGTAACTTGACCAGGAAGTATTTATCAAAATGTACTCAGTGCAGTTAAACAGTTGCATAATTGATGTTTTAATTTGTAAAAAGATGCCTATTTAATCTAGCTGTTGTATTTAGAGAAAAGAAACGATTAGCATTCCAAATACAGAATTCTAAGAAACAATAAGGGGGTTCTTGGAAGTACTCTCGCTGACATATCAGAGCAAGCGACTAGGGAGCCGAAGCCCATGATATATAGAGGTTCGAGTTCCACTCTTGCCATAATATCCTTGACCTAAATAATTACTCCGTACTCTTTTAGGTTAACAAGGTGTAAAATTATGGCACGTGGCTGAGATAGTCAACACGTGTAAACGCCTTGTGTGACTACTTTTGGGGATACATTTGCCGAGGAATGGATCGGGAAACAATTATCAACAGCTGGCTATTGTTAGTATTATTGCTGTTCCAATCACAGTCTCGTTCTTATATCCTCGTTTTCGTTCTTCTATGCTAGTTACTTCCTGTGTTTCACTTCATACTATAACACTCATGTTTCTTGCGTATGCAAACGTCTTGTTGCCAGCAAATTAGATTTGGTGTAATTGGAACTGAATCAAGACGAGTGTTACTTTTGTTCTCTTTCTAAAATTACGTTTTGACTTGATTATGATGTTTTCCACAGTCCAAGCAATTGGCTAAATTCTACGTGCAAATCTTTTTCGAATATACGTGACACAAGAAGGGCGCTATGAAACTTCAGTGTAGTGTACATTACTATTTACCCCTGCACGCTAATGCATGAAACCTTTGTACCAGTGTGTATTCCTGCTCCCTTGCAAAAATCCCATATTGCGGCATGGTCTTGCATGATTAAAGCCACTTGACACTTGTAATAGCTAACTGCTACAAGGAGTACTGCAAGGCTTTATCTTATATTGGAGGAATTTTCAATGGAATGCACATAAAGCAGTATAAGGAAGATGAACTTCTCTTATTGCCAGTACGTTATCAGGGACCCTAAACTACGTCATCAGTTATTCTAAGTGAGTTTATTTATCCGTTTAAGGAATACTCAACTTCGGGTGTTTTAAAGTATTAAAGCTCATCTCCTACTATTACCTGAATTGGAGTTGACGATACAGTTATACTTGAGAATGCCACTATGTCTGTTACTAGTATTGAAACAGTATTAAAGGTTTGTGGACGAACAGAATCTCCTTGCTTTAACTTTTCAGCTACGGACCTAAAGAGTAGCAAAAATAAAACGTTTAGACCCAACTTGCAGTCTAAGAGCATCCAAGCTAGATGTTGTAAAAAAAAAAGTAATTATTTATTGATGTAGCAAATCTTTATATAGCAAGTAATCAGAAAAATCTCACAATGAGATGAGGGCTAAAATGTTTATTCGGTATTTGGGAATGAGTTACAAAGTTTATTCCTTATATGGAAACGAGTTACAAAGTTTATTCCATATATGCAAGTGAGTTACAAAGTTTATTCCTTATATGGAAACGAGTTACAAAGTTCATTCCTTATATGGAAACGAGTTACAAATTTTATCCCATACATGGGAATGAGTCACAAAGTTTATTTCGTATATGAGAATGAGTTAAAATGTTCATTCAGTATATGGGGATGAGTAACCTACTAAGTTTGTTAGTTGGGAAAGCAAGACACCCTGCTCCAGTTTACCCATCTATCATTCAAGAGGGTAAGAGTCCTCCTAAGTGTCAAAAGATCATTTTTTCCCATAAATCTGTGCAAAATTTGTCTTGGTGATACCTTTTCATCAAAAATGATTGTTTGCGATAAGTGGTGCAAAAAAAAAGACTGTAGCTAAAACACTGAGAGAGAAACTGTGTTTGTTTATTGTATTAGAAACCAAAGGTATAGATAGAGTAATGGGACTATGAACGGGATGGTTATCTTTATCACATGAAGGTAATTTATGCATTTTTAATATAAGGGTCCAGTCATCTCCATTCACTTACTTTGGCAGCATCTTGTACAAAACTGTTTCCACCTTCTCCTTCTCTTTCTCTAACTGATCTCCTCTTTCAATTACAGTCTTTTCTAAATGCATGGTGTACTTTTCCATCATGGCCAGCATGTTGTCTACCAAATTGTTACTCTCGTTTCTTAGTGGGTCAAACAAAAAATGAAGTACAGATAAAATATGAATTACAACCTATTTTAGTAAATGCTTTATGCATCACTCATTGCTACATATTATCTTGACCTAATATCGGGGCTTCAAACCTATAAAAAGCCTTAGATGTCAGGGTTCTCACCGATGATACTGATTAAAGCACTTTATAATTGGTTTCATCCGCGAGTACTTACTTTAGTAAATTCACTTTATCTTTGAATTATAAAGATAATCATTATCATATTGCTTAGCAGCCAATTTATCTGTACCAGTTAGAAACATGGAGTCCAACGCAAATAGATAAATCGAGAAGGAACTTACACAATCCCTCCGTAGAAAACATCCACTTATTTGGAATTGCCATCCTTGCGTGTATAGATAAAAAGCTATTACTTATAGCATACATGGAAATATAGTGAATAGAACGGTATGCTGGCTACAATTACCTTGAAAAATGGCAAGAGGTTTCACCCATTTGTCTTTGGAAGCCCTCCTCCACCGAATTATCACGGCAAAATGATATTTTGTGATTAAACAGGACACATGTATAAAGGTCATGGTAATGTAGGGCTATAACGTCTCAAAAACGTTTTTATAAAACATCTTAACGAAGGTCGCAAAATGATGATGATGATGATGATGATGATGATGATGATGATTACGACAACAACGACAATGATAGTTATGATGATGATGATGATGATGATGATGATTATGATAAAGACAAGGACAGACTCACTTGATTGAATTAAAATTAACTCATCCCTGTCCCTTACTTACTTTTCTTTCCTAATTGTTTTCAAACTGCTTTGAACTTCCCTAAATCCAGGTCTTTCCTGAGGCGATTCGTGCCAGCATCTCCTCATAATGTCCAAAATGCGGCCATCCATACCACTTTCAAGACGACAATGAGGGCGAAATGGTGGCAAACAACGTCGTTGAACAAAAAGAATAACATCTGAAAGTAGGGAGCACCAAAAGAATATCTCATTTATAGGTAAAACAGATTCACATCAGAGACACTCATCGGCAGAAAAAGGATACCTTTCCCCATCTCGTCACTTGAAACTTTCAATCTGTCCTTGCGTGCTCTACCCGTGTTGCCTATTTTGGTTAGCAATTTTGCACTGAACGTTTCAAGGTATAAAACCTGCGCTCTCCCTACCGAGGATCTCTGCCAGGTGTTCTACACCTGACACCAACAGCCTACATAAATATGCCTGAACAACATTACGTTAGTTCTAGGTACGTTTTGCCTTCGCCGCCCCCTTGGTAAGAATGTTGATATACAGGGCTGATAACAGAGAAAGCTAACTATAACTTTACCTTTGGGTCCATATCCATAATTTTCGTACGGAATCATTCGCGTTACAATTTCAGAAAGTATGATCCCATAACTGTAAACATCTCCGGCTTTCGTTTGCTTGTGTACACTCATACTCAGAAGCTCAGGAGCTCGCCACATTTGTACTGCAAACAACAAAATGGAAAAAGTTCCTTTCTTGAAAACTACAGCAAATGTCAAATTTTTAGTAAAAAAATTTCTAACAAGTACAGACAGAAGCGATTAAAATTAATTTGACGATAAAAATAACATATGGAAGACGTCTAGACGACTGTATGGGACTCGTAATGTTTTTCTCCTGGTTAGGTGATGCTTCCGTTAGATTCTCACGTCTTCAGGGTTATACTGGTGTAGATACCATTTGTGTTATTCTTTAGATAATATGACTAGCCCATATTTCCATGATTATCGCCCCTAACGAAAGATGTGAAATTGAAATTCCTCAGTTGGGGAAGGCTGGCCACGACTCTGACCAAGTGGGTCATAATCATAATCAAATTCTGTGTTTATATTTTTCTCGTTTTCATTACTTCATAGCAAAGAGCTGTACATGATCTTGATTGGTTAATGAAATCTAAGTATAGGAGCAGATCTGAACCCGTCAAGGTATGTCTTCAGAGCAAATTTGTGAAACAAGTAAGACTACGTTTTAGAATTATTGGAGACCACAAATGCAAAGCTCAGACATTTTATGGCATTCTTTTCCAATACTTTTACAAGTGACTTGGGACTATAAGATGACTTACTTTTATATTTTTCATACTCGAATAATTCATTTCTTTTGCTGAGGTCTTTGGTGTCTTGAAATCTTTCTAATCCATAATCTGAAATCTTACATGTCCATCTGTTATCAATAAGAATGTTGTTAGAATTTAAGTTACCATGGATACCAATTGGGCTGTCATGCAATTCTGCCATACCCTAAAATAGAAAACCAAAACGTATTTAGAATGAAATCATTGCATTGCTCAGATAGTTAGACGTAATCAATTCGTGTTCATTAACAAAACTTCAAAGCTTTTCTATTCTTGGGGAAGGGTGCAAGGCTACTATACTTTAATTGATACCAATTTAGTATCCGACATGGATAGAAGGAGAAGAGGGTGGTGAAAAAGAAGAAGGCAGACGGAATTTGTTTTGGTCATTGCTCGAGCACACTGCAACGCAAAGTCACTATCGAAACCAATCCTTTTGCATAAAACTTTGCTAATCACCAACACATTTCATGCCTAGTGTGTTGACAACATCTCGTGAATTTCATTTCATATTGAGGCCAAAAAAATCCAGGAAGACGTTTCTGTGGCCATTGGAGAAACAAAGGAATCATGGGTTCAAATCAGCTTTCAACTATGATTGGGAGATTTCCGTTTAAGCATGCGCTGAAAGCTCACTTAATCATATAAAAAAGACAAAAATATTTCTTCACAAATGTCTATTGAAGGCAATTACTTGTAGTTTCACTGTCCCAATGACAATAACAACAAGCATCAATAACGACAATAATGGTAATACAAACAACAACAAAGTAAATTCTATTGTTATGAAAGTAAGTAGTAGTATAACATACTATCTCCATCCCCTGTTTAAACAAAGGAAATAACATCTGTAATTATTCAGAACATCAAAATCAATCAGATAATCCTTTGCACGATGCATGCATTTTTACTACAAATTGTTCTAGAAATTGATGGTTACATCGTGCACTTCGTCATTCTAAACATCATGATGTGCAAGAAGAAAATGCAGTAATTTGAATGTTAACAAGCTCACCCAGAGTAGATCATGTGATACCGTACAAACCTACACTAAACATGAAAGGCTGATTGTTATGAGGCACTGTACTTACTGCTGCAATGTCCATTGTGAACGAGAGACGGAATATCCAATCCAATTGAATGTCGTCATTGGAGAGAACATCCTTCAAGAAACAGACAAAATGAAGGAACATCGATAAGTTTTGAATTGTCAATCCTGCATTAAAAATAATGGATGGCATGGTGATGCAAGTCGAATTTGATCGCAGTAACCACAATGAAAAAGAACTGTAATAAGAAAGCCTTAGAGTAATGCCCTTATTTGCATTCAGTTTGGTGTAAAACACTACCCCTTCCCCTGACTGGCTAATTCTGGGTATAAAATAACCAAATACATAATATTCTACGGGTGTTATGATGTACCACGATCTTTTATAACTCATGCAATGAAATGTAATGAGACAAAGGATATTTCCTAAGATCGATTGACCCCGTAAATGGTTCAGCACAAATTTTTGTGGTATCTCAAACAAAGCGTGAGTAAGGAGATATTCAGGTCACAGCAAGTTTACTAGACTTTGCCATATTAATGCACACCAAAGTTGGAGATTCAATGGTTGACATATCATGTTATTGCAAAACACAACAGAGAAATATTTTCTTGAAAATGATCAGAATCCTTCCATTTAATCATTAGTGCTAATTCTGATGTGTAAAGTTCAGAAATAGAACAATGTTTCTTCATTGTACATTTTTTATGCATTTCATAAATTGCAAAAAATATGCATTACTACTTATCGCATTTCCATTTTCCATAAAACCAAAGTGTTTTAATTATGCAAGTTGGTAATTGTCAAATGCCTGATCTGCTTTGTGCCGGCTGATGTATATATATATGCATAGTATTTATATCTGAGATGCCATATGAACTGTTCAGTAGTGGTATTTTGCCCAAAGGCAAATCATACCACGGAACATACCTAGTCCAGTACCATCTATACATCGAGTATACCCAGTGAATATTGTTACAGATTACAAAAGAATCATTGTTACAGATTACAAAAGAATCATTGTTACAGATCATAAAAGAATCATTGTTACAGATCATAAAAGAATCATTGTTACAGATTACAAAAGAATCATTGTTACAGATTACAAAAGAATAATTGTTACAGATTACAAAAGAATCATTGCTACAGATTACAAAAGAATCATTGTTACAGATTACAAAAGAATCATTGTTGCAAATTACAAAAGAATCATTGTTACAGATTACAAAAGAATCATTGTGTACAGTTGCAAATTAAAAGCAGGTATGGAGTAGATACTGAACCTCAAGAAGCACTGGAAGTGAAGATGACATTATTCTGAAATATGAACACATACATTCCGAGGGACTTACCCGTAAGCTTCCTTTGGAGCAATAATTCCACAAAACACAGATATTCGGTGATTCTACTGTCACACCAATGAATGGGTTAAGATTGATGTGTCGCAGATCTCGACACTAAAATGAAGTAAATACAGTTTCTGTTACATAATCAAATGTAATTGGGGTAAACATTGAGAGTAGAAGAAGGAGAGGGCAAACATATCAAAGACATTCTGTATGAAGTCGTGTTAAATATTTCCAGCCAAAGCACTACATGTCCGTAGTGCATACGTGCACGTAACATCAAGTGCAGTTCACGTGGAAGATATCTAAGCCCGCAAAACAATTTTCTTTGGTGTTTAGCTAAAGGAGGAAGATTTCAAGTCAATTTTGAAACTAGTTCAAGTGATGTGATTAGGTACTCATACAGTAAGCGTATGTAATGTCAGATAAACTCATGACTGAAAAGTAGAATTAGGTGCATACAGTTTGACAAAAATTCTCAACTTTGGGACTCAAATTACGATAGACCGGATCAGATTTCAGGGATATTGAATTGGTAAGATAATGAAACAGCAACCTTTGGAATAAATTGTTTAATTTACCATCTAACGAAGAATAATAGTGACTGAAAGCAAACAAACCTCTTTGATTTCTATTAAAATTTCTCGACTCAGATGAACTGAGGTCCTCTTCAACTTCTTGACATAAATAGTCTCATGCTGTAAAGAGTAGAAAGAGAGACCTTAATTAGAAAAAAAAAGAGTTTTTAAATGACATATTCTTATATTTCATGATTAATTGTGACTTCGTTTCTCTTTTAAGTTTTGAAAAGATCCTGGAGAGAGGAAATATGTCACCAATGATGAAATGTTTAGCGTGTTGTAGCGTGTTGTAAATTGTTGTAGTGTGGCAAGGTGGTCTTAATAGTAACATAAGCTGCGGGTAACACCAAGCCTATTTACCACTTTAACATAACCTTTGGAGGTGAAGATTCTTACCGCGTATTACGTTGATCTCTGATAATTATCTATAGAAACAATTTTCATCGAAATTTAAAATATGAAAAGGATTCCATAGCAGGTCTTCGGTGACAGATCGTGACATGTACAGGAGATGCAGAGGCTGATTTGTTTACGTCATTGTTTATTTACTGGGGTTTTAAGACAAAGTGTTATCAACGATCCTACCTGTCTGAAAATAACGGAGCAGAAAAATGCAAGATCAACTCAGAATGTTTGTAATATTCTAGTACATTTCTGTTATCTTTTTGTGTCACCGCAGCTGTAATTACAAAAACACAACATGTTGCTCTCACAGCTGCCTTGCAATATTCTGTTAGTTAATGTAAGGTTATATTTGCCTCATCCATTGCTGCTTTCTCGGTACTAAGTCCACAGCTTTATCAAACAATCAATTTTATTAAATTAACATTATTTAATGAAATTTCATATAATTTCATATAATTTGGATTTCTACAACGAAAATACTACAAAGAATATAGCATGGCACCCTCCCCCGCCATTTGGCAATCCGTTTATGAAATATTCAAAAACACTTTACTTCTATTAGAACTAAATGGATAGTAAATTGTTGAGAGGCGCTACTTGTATCCGATGCTTACGTAATTTCATTTACGCTCTATACTATTCCATACTTTCGTGATTGATACACAACGTGTTTACATTTTAATCTAAAACAAGAATCAGCCCAGAACCTCAGAGGAACACTTTAAAGTATTTTATACAAATAAACTTATATTTCGGCTAGTCAAACTAGCCTTCTTCAGAGTTGTTACAAAGATGAGCTCTACATTTGAAACTTGTATGGACGCAATTCAATACCATGAAGATTATATTGACATGTGATTCCTTTCATTTCATAAATGACAAAGAATTCCGCACCTCTGTCGGTTGCCATAATTTTATAGGATTTAACGTATTTCATGGGTTTGTAGTATTGTCATGGGACTTGTTTTAAAAGAAGTCAAGCTATTAGTTACATATTATAGGTCACAACAACTATACGATAAATGTGAAGCACTGTTGATTTGAGCGTCAAAGTTGGACTTCATAAGAATCGATGTTCCAGATTACAAAAGAATCATTGTTACGGATTACAAAAGAATCATTGTTACAGATTACAAGAGAATCATTGTTACAGATTACAAAAGAATCATTGTTACAGATTACAAAAGAATCATTGTTTACAGTTGCAAATCATTTAAGATGGTCCCTTTCAAATAACTTGTTTAGTTACCTGTTCAACTTTCAAAGCAATTAAATCCTAGATTATCTAAGTGCACTGTATATCAGTCTATTTTGGTCGCCAAGGTTCACCAGTTCTAGCACAGACAACAGAAAAGTCGAATCACTGCACAGAGACGTAAAGATGTCGAGACACTGGTTTTCGCTTGGCTTTGAAACCGGGAAAGTTGTTGCGGTGCATCCACAACACCAGGATCCCGGTGGTGACATTTTCACTTTTCACTAGTGTCTCTTCTAACTTGCTATGTTCAAATCCTCTCTTCTCTATCCGTTTTAAAATTGTTCACCTCTAAATACTATTCCTGATTATAATTGGATGGTAAGATACAAAAAAAATTGTTTCAGTGTAAAACACTTTGCTGCTAATTCGCATTTTCATTGACAGAGAAGATGTCTTTAAAGTTAAAAATATCAAACAGAACACTTTCGTATTACTCTTGGTTTAAAGAAATTGATGAAATCAAAAGTGGTTTGCTATAATACCTTTTATCTGTCGAAACATCACGTTTGACACTTATAAACTGTTGTAGAATCATACTAATTTAAACTGAAAATTTGATTAAATGATTTATTAAGGCGATCGCACGGATTAATTATCTGAAAATTGATACATGGAGATCGTCCTCATAAGCTGACCATAAAATCAAGTAACGTCTTAGTGGTAGTACAGATAATCTTCCTAATAATATATGTGCTGCCCAACAGATACCTTATATTTAGCTGTAAATGATTGCACTCCAAGCCAGTTTCCTTTTGGTGCAGTAGGGTCTTCACTACTTGTAATCGAGGTTCCCTGAGGAAAATACGCATCAAGTACAATATAACATGAGGAGTCCTATATCAGGTTGATGCAGTATAAACTAAAGCGGGGACCTACATGAGGTCTTTATTCAGCAGAAAATATAGTGAAAATTGCTTTGATTACAGGATAGAAATCGTAATATAACAAGTAAATCCTCAAACAAGCCATATCGTACATTTCCAAACCTTTGAGAAAGCCAAAAGTCAATTATCTCCCGTTAGTATAAATTATAATCAAAATTTAAAACATTGCACGAGACGATACTTTCCACTAAATAATTCAAGGAATGTAAAGCATGATGCAATTTAGGATGTATCCACTTATTAAATGGTGCTATAGATGCAGACGTTATATGTCGAATTGGAAATGGGGTTTCCCTATTCAACAACTACTTACAATGCAGTTAAAACAGATAACAACCCGTACGAAGACTTGATTTTTCAAGCCATTGTTAAGACATATAGAAAATATGCAGCAGAAACTTGGAAAAGTTCTAAAATGTTGCAAGGGTTTCCGTCAAGATGTCTATGAAGGTCACTTGTTATTGCTCGGAGAGATCTATATCATGTTGAAGTATTCAGTTCTGTATAATTAACACAAGCAAAATAACCGGGTGGTATATCAGTTAAGTACAACAACCCCTTTCTAGAGAATAGAGGAAAGGTGGAAGAGACACAAGGCATTTCTGTTGTTTGCGCCTGCTTGCGAAAGATACTTTGTAAACGAAGCTTACGCATGTTCAACAGTGACATCATACATAAACAGATCATCGCAGAATATGTTTCTAAAGCAACCGATACACCAATTTCTTTCTTAAACTCACTCCAATCTAGTCCGATGCCAAAACGTTTGCAACATGCCAATAATCTTACCTTCAGTGAGTCAGACATACCGCCACTGAAGTTGGAGTCATAATGCAAACCATTTGGAGTTTTAGATTAGGTCTCATAATGAAAACAAAGTTTGCGTAATGAACATACCTTTGCTGAGTCCGATAAACTTACAACACTAGAGTTGGAAGTGTTACTTGTTTTAGATGAGGATAAAAGCTCCTTATAATTGATGAAAGACTTCTTGTTCAGAAGATCATTTTCGTACTTCTGACGCCTTGGTAAAGATATAAATGGAGAGATAATTACAAACCCTGATAAAGAAAATAAGGAAAGAGGATATACGAGGCCAAAATAGTAGTCTTCATTAAGAAAAACTAATGGCACCTAATGTTCATACTTTAGTGATATGTCGTTCATAAAATTCAATCAAGTGTGTATCTATATAACACCTGGTTAAGGCAAATGACCACTGCACCTTGCCTCCGATAATAGAGTATCTTCTTAGAATCCAGCAACTCTTAAGAAAACGGTCAGTATTTCAAAAGTTTTTGGAGTTTCATCTACCCATTTTCCCCGGTAAACAACAACAGTACCAAGATCAGGTAGTCTAGCCTCAGTTTCATCCTGATTATTTTAAAGTGACACATGGCGCATGCACCGTACGACAGAGTTAATGTGCTACCTTGGGCTTTAAATTGCTAACTTTTGCCTTTTCTTCAACTAGATAGATTTGCAGTTGTGTATAGTGAAATGTACTGATGAGTTACAAAAACTTGTAATGACCATATAAATATTTTCTGATGTTTTATCAATGCCATTATCATAAAAAGACCAGCACTTACCTATACATCACGTTAGCAACAACCAGGAGAAAGATCAATGCGCATGGGGAGACGACAGCCAGATAGACAGATGTCATGTCTGTGCCTTTTTCAGCTACACCAAAACAAAATTTTAAAAATATAGTGACATAAAGCAAGAAAAAGTTCCTGACAAAACTGTGATGTTACGATTTAAATGTAATAGGTTGTCATCTTCCTTCGATACATATCATACCTACAGACAACTTACGCTAATTGAAATCAAAACTCTCTAAGGTGGTCAATGAACGGCTAAAATACGGCTAAAATAAAAGTCATATTTATTGTGTAGTTCTCTTTTTCAATGGTCATATTTTAACGGTATGAGATCGACATATTTTTTCTTCTTTAATGTATATAAATACACTATGAAACGTAGAAAGTATCGAGTGGTCAGAAGAGGAACGGAGTCAAATACTTTTCTCAAGGGAACAAGAAATCGGTTATTTTAAAATAACAGGACTCGCACACCCACCAGTTCATGAGCCCAACCAACAGTCTGGGATTCGAACCTAGGACCGTTGGTTTAGGAGTCCAAATACCTAACAACTCTAACCCGATGTTTCCATCTGTTGAAATAGTTGCCACATATTTCAGTTGCAAAAACTGACAAATATAGGCTAAGATGACGACTTAACGCGTACTTACGTGAACAGATCTTCTCATAACCACATGGTGGACTATCATTTGGTACACTTGTTTCACCACCCGGAAATATCGGCTGAGGTAAATTTGTGGTGCTATACTCGTTTTCTGATCTTGTACCATCATACTCAGCAACAGCGTAGAAGTCGCGTTTGAAATTCCTGACCTCAAGAATTGGAACTCGGCTTCCATGAGAGTCTAACACTACGCGACCGGACGGACCTTCAGAATAATATTCAGAGAAGGAAAGAGAGTATCATCGTCAATTGTTGGTCAATATCTTAGAGCAATTAGGTTACATAACGTTAGAGCAGCACGAACAAGAAACCTGTACAGGTGATACAACTAATACAGTGGCCACTCAGGGTGTGCAAGTTTCTAACGACACCCGCATGAATCTCGTAAAGAGTACCTGTTTCAACCTTTAGCATACGTCTATCCCGCCCGCACCAGCCACTAAAACGTTTACCTTCGTCCTGGTCATACCCAAAGCGTTTATCCAAGCCGGTCTGTGTCTGGGTATCGGCCTTAGTGGAGTCTCATAAGTCATCCTGCCTTGGCTCTGTCATCACCTTTCAACGCAAGAATAGCGGTAATGTAGATACAGAGGTTCGCGCATGACACTCGGTAGTTTGATGCTAACAGTAGCTTCACTGGCCTGAACAGAATAAAGTAGCTCGAAGTAGCACGAGACCCTTTTACATTCCGATGCGACGTAGCTCATGTCGTATGTGACGCATCTGAGACCATCTTGACATACTAATAATTGCAGGAACTGCATTAAAGTTTCAGATGATTTTCTTATAAAAGCTTCTAGCGTGTCAGGTCAAAACTGTGAGCGCTCTTTTGCCAATACCTTTAATATATCTTCTTGATAGTTGACGGAAGACATTTTGTGATTAAAATGTTGGCTAATTGCTGAGTCACTTTTCATTTCCTAAAATCTCCTTGCAAAACTGTTCTATCGTCACTCTGGATGATTTCTTTTACGAAAGTGCAAATTAATTAAACTTTTGGGCACTTGACACACAAAAGATTTTCAAAATTTTTTTGTAAGCTTAGCTTTGTGTCGACTATGTTTTGTGTTAAGTTGAAAAGTTCCAAGAAACATTTAAAAAGAAATTCTTATGTAGTTATGCGACATAAAATATGAATGTTTGGTTGTGCCATGATTCAAACTTTTTGTTTTGTTTTGCTTCATTTAGCTATCTCTGGTGTGCATTACTGTGAGTGTTGACTATATTGTCTGTCCAAACTTTGGTAACAAATAGCTGTAAACTTTGGAGTACTGGTCTTTAATCAGAAGGGGCACTGCTACCTCTCTCCTCAATTACTGAAAAGTTAAAACTGGGTAAAGATGATGGGCCATGTTCCTGCATATAAAGGTAATAAATGCCCTAAATATCATTATCCAGTTATTTCACTCGAGGAAAATGTAACTCGATACTGACAAATTAACTTTGCCCAAATATTTTAGATCAAAAATTCATACTCATGTGAGGGTGAATAAAGCCTACACAAGATTGATTACTTTGACGTTGTATTTCCCATGATTCAAATTACTCAAGGAATTTTTCTCTCCCGCACTTAGTATATATTTCTTCAACGATTCTAAACTGTTTCATACCTTTCTTAACATTTTACCACCTTTTCGTATGCAACTCCTCCGGCTTCTAGCTGCACAATCACAATATTTTTTGGAGTCTGCGACTGGGTTACATTGACCTCGATTTCATTTTACTTCATGTTCTCCAGTCGCCACATTAGTTTCCTACCCCCACTGATTGTCATTGACATAAGGTATATGTAATTTTCGCAAAATGAAACTTCGCCATGGAAGAATGGACATATGAACAATCAATTTTACAAAGCTAAAACCAACTTATAGAAATCGATAACGAGTCTCTCAGACGATAAGTCTGATACTTTTTTTGCCAAAAAATTCCGATAGTTTTCAGAGAAATTTTCCTGCCTCCGGCCTATACTCTTTCGACAACTTTTGATTTTCTAACTGTTGGTTCAAGGGCCAGCAAATAAAAACTTTGCCTCTAAGCTAAACCTGTATGACTTACAGTATCTATTAAATACTTCCAATGCATCAGTTTTCCCGTAAAGTATAGAAAGACCTTTTGATAAATGCGCTGCACTAAATTTTAAAAAAGGCATTAAAAAACAAACAAACAAAAATCTTACCTTCAAATTCTATGTTAAAGATATTCTTTACAATTGTTACGCCGTCTTTTAAAATGCTCGTGACGTCAAACGAAGCGGAGACGTTTGTCAAGTTGAAAATGTATGTGGTATTTGTACCATTTATATGATGCGTTAAATAAGGCAGGTTGCCTTGATCTGTTAAGTTCTTAATCTCCTGAGCAGTGTAGAGACTGCCAAACACTGAGGAATTTAACATCGTTTCGATATGTCGTATAAACTTTTGGTCGATGGTTTTGCGTAGTCCACGTGCGTATACATAAATGGCATCATGGATAAACGGGACACCAGTGTAAACCTGTATTTGCATTGAAGAAGATAAGATCGATAAGATAAGGAGATCAGATATGATCGATTGCCAAGAAATGAAATCATGCAGTTGGTGGCTGAACAGTCAACGAGCTCAAGTTTTTTTGTTGTTTTTTTTGTGTGGCATACTCGATTTCGAACGTAGCCTTTTGCTCAGCCAGAGTGAGCAATGTCCTGGGGAGAGAGCACATTTACAGGGGTGGTTTCCCGTTGCCTTCCCCAACCGATAGTCTTTATATCGGGTTATGCCTCTGGCATGTGAGTCCGATTCCTTAACCACTAGACTACGGCTGCTCAAGTAATGAGGCAATAAGGTGTAGTTCGATCCAAGCTGTCCAGCAACTCTGCAGATTTAGAGGAAATTGGGGCGACGAATACTTTTGAAAGTCAATGGATCGATTTTACCTTTGATGAGAAGTCCACTCTTTAAATACTTGGTGCACAATATGACAAAGGTAACTTAGAGACGAACAAATTCAAACAAGCTACAAAGAAACTAATGATGCACTAGTAAAAGGTACAATTTATTCACAACTTAATAATATAAGTGTTTTTATACATATCATCCTTATCTCTTAAAGAAGAATTTCAGAGGCTTTTAGATCCATGTAGAAGTTTTGAGAAATGCGTTTACAAGATTTTGCGTATCGCATTGTACGGAAGCATAAAGTTGTAGTTCCTGGATATGGTATTTATGCTTAAGTTCTTATACACTGAATGCAAAATGGCTTCCTTCCTGTCGAACCACTTAATTTTTGCTTACTCCCATAAACATAATAACAAGCACGTTACAGGTACGAGAAATAAACAGTTTATGTTACTAATACCAAAAACAAAACTGCAAAGCACTAGGAGAACGTTGAATTATAATCGAGTTGTAGAATACGATAAATTGCCTTTGGACTTTAGACGCAAAAAGAACTACTCTGTCTCCTGTAAAAAAGTGTCATTGTTATGTCTTTTGTCGAATAACATTTCTAATCTTGTCATTTCAGAAGAATAATTTTTCGGATACAAAGTGTATATTCAAGGTTTATAACAACAGTTGAAGTGCAATTCAGCTTGTATTATGCCGCTCACTGGGGAACGTCATGGTAAGGCACAAATCTAGTCTTGTTACGACAGGCCAAAATGTATCATAAAGCCCCATATACACGGTGCAACATGTTGTATCAACATGTTGAACACAACTCCTTCTTAGGACCTTGTCTCGTTGCACAACTGAGTTTCACAACTGCGTTTTTATGTGGAACAACAAGGTTTTTTTTCGATATGTTGTAGAAAAGTGGGAGCACTGAAACTCAGGTAATTCGCCCATTCCCGTCCTAAAACGTCTATGAAATATTGTAACTTCTTTTTTAGCTTCCCTTCATCCCTCTCGTATGACCCTCATAAATTCATCGTCCCTCGGCTGAATTGTCACCACATGTTGTGAAAAATAGAACCTGTTCTATTCTAAAATCAGTTGTATCAACACGTTGCATACAACAAAAGTTGTACAACTTGGTTCGTTTACACGATACAACCTGTTGGACGCAACATGTTGTATCAACATGTTACACCGTGTATACGGGGCTTAATAGGGTTCTACACGATGTTGGCAAAACCCCTAACTTAAGTGGGATCTTCCTTCAGATTGGGTCTATTACTTGATTAAATTTACACTTGGTAATGGATGTGACCAGGAGAAGGAAGGGAAATATGCATAAATAGATGAAAACATGCACAAACAACATCACGTACGTCATACGTTAATAGATACTTACATCAGTTACATTAACATTCAAATTGAAAGGACTACGTCGAAGTGCTGTTGCTACTCGCTGCATGAGTTCAGTATATAAAACCCCTCCAGTCTTATTGACGTGCCTAGTGCTCACATCAAGCAGCCCGTGAAACGCTTTTTCGTTGTGGCCTCTGCCCCAAGTTTGCGACTTCCAGTCTCCTAGCAAATCCACGTGAAAGTCCAAAGAAAAAAATGCAAAACCAGATTGCATATTGAGCTGATTGGCAAGGATAAGCATTTTTGCAACGTAAATACGAGCGCAGAGCATCACTATGACTGGGAAAAGAAAGAAATGAAAGTAACATTAGATAAGGATGTCAATTGTAAATCTCAAAATGGACATGACGTTTTTACGAATCGTAGTAGATACGGCTGTTCCGCCATGGCATAAAGGTTCTATAATCACTTAGCAAAGAATCGAGAGATAAAAGATGTAAATTGCAAATAAGGATTTTAAATACGTAAATGAGATACGCTTTTAACTTAGGGTAAAAATCATAGTTGTGCCATGCAGAGAATATTTCTTAACATTTGGCCAGGAATCACAAGTATATCATTATTGCTATTAACCAACTTAGCCGAACGATCATGTCTTTTATGTGTCGTCAAGGGTCTATTGTAGTTAATTGCATAAATCTTTTACATTTTGTTGCTTGCAGGACTCGTCAGGCCAGAAAATTGCATTAAGCTGTTATTGTGTGGCTTGGCTATAATTCTACTCTTTAGAGATTGATCTATAGTATGAGAAGACATTTCTTATCTACTGACCAACGAGTTATAGTCTCTTTAGAAGCTTAGGATAGCATTAAGGTGCACCTTATTTTGACATCGCGCAAGTGATAGGAAAAAGGAAAGTATGCTACAAAAGGGGCAAAAGATCAAGAAAAAAATATGCGGGGATTTTAACTCGTCGGACGTGGCTTTTACCAATTTTTCTACAATGCCATTGGATTTACTTCTTCTAATAAAAATGTTAATAACAGAAAGTAGGGGACAGTTTTCTCCTTAAAGGACACTGAAGGTAGTGTAACAACATCAGGATAGAAGGATCATTGTGCGTGTGGGCGGGGTAGCATTTTGCATGACGTTTCCAATGGATGGTCAGTTTTTATGACACAGTGGCAACACGATGCAGCAATTGATATTGCATTATATTGTAGAAATAGGAAAAGTAGCTATCAAATGAAATTTATGTTAAAAATCACCGAAGAAAAAATCTTTCATTGTCATTCGGTCGCAATAACTGAGTTGGTGGCCAAAATCCTTGTAAAATTGAAATCATTTTGGCAAAAATCGGTTTATCTCCAACCCTCCATTAAATGTATGATGGTTATAGGGCTGATATACACCAGTTTAGCTTCATTTGCTCTGCATTGTCAATAATCAAAGCCATTTATCGGATTGACTATTTTAAAGCGGTTATTTATAATCTAGACTCAAATCCGAGCTACCTATAAGCGTATCGCTGAAAAATGTCTTTCTTTTTAGTTAACTATGGAAAAATTGTTGTTTTGAAAGTATCTGGACGAGTAAGCTCTAACAAGATTGACAACATCAGCCACTTTTTCAAAAGTATGAAGGCAACGTGTGACCCCACCTGTTGAGATTTGTGTGAATATATAACTGTCCCTTCGACAATATCTCAAAAATGTCAATATAAAAGACATAGAAGAGCCGTCGTGGTCTAGTGGTTAAGAAATCGGACTCACATGCCAGACGTTGTGGGTCCGAATCCGGCTTAACCTTATATAAAGACTATCGGTTGAGGAAGACAACGGGAGACCACCCCTGTAAATGTGCTCTCTTCCAAGGACATTGCTCACCCTGGCTGAGCAATAGGCTCGCTCGAAACCGAGTATGCCAAAAAAAAAAAAGACGTAGCAAACATGCAAACATGCAAACATAGGTGTAAAATAATTGCATCTTACTACCGAATTGACAAATTCAAGATTATTACCTAAATCTTAATGTATGTCAGTACTTATGAAGAAATGTAGATACTGATGATCAGCAGCAATGACTATATAGACACTGTAAATCAATCACTAAGAATTCATAAGACTTCCTCCAAACATGGGCCAGTAATTCTCTTCTAAGCATGTTTACAAATTTGACCACGAAGTACCTATAGCCGAATGATTGAATATCAACAAAACACTCCAGAGGTAAATCTAATCTCGCATCTCTACATGGGGACCCCATAAGCCTTGCAAATCCAATCAACATTTGTGCAAAGCTATTTGATTTTTGAAGTATTATGGTGATCGAAACATCTTTGTGATGTGAACACAGTTCAAAATAACTTGGCTCTTCCCGTGCTAACTACATCTTCTTCATTGTGACATGATAAATTAACAGCTGCCTCTCTTTCAAACTACTTAGACATATGTCTGTATTGCTACGAATACAAGTCTTTATATAGCGGGTACAAGTTTCTCCATAACGAGTTATTCTTGCGAGTTACAAGTATTTCCAAGAGTCCTGAGAAAGATGTTAATACGTAGAACGTCGTCAGTTTATACCATGAGCGCATATAAACACAGAGGTATGAGAAACTAGGTGTCGGTTGCCTTTCATAATCAGATATTTTAGAATATCATCATCGATCATAATTTTATTACAAAGCCCCTTGCGTATTGCAGACTTTACTATCATGGTCATGCGCACCTAGGTTCTAATCTGCTAATAGTCACCACACAGTCACAGTTTCCATTTTCAGCTTTCGTTTTTCTACCCACCTAATCAAAAATGATTCTAACTTACTCCTTCACCGTGTCATGAACGTCTACCATTTTAAGAGCTAGTACAACTATATTAATCAGTCGTTACTTGTTCTTAATTTTGTGCCTTCTATGTCAAATATTCCAGAGGATTGCTAAATGGAGACAACTGAGAGTGGAGGGTTAAATCAGTGTTGCTCTAGACAATAACTGTCACGTTGAATATGCATATGCCACGTGACACATTCTTTCTCGACCAATCTAGGAAATAAAAAGCTGTACTTTACTCCTAGCTTTTTTCAATGTGTCCTTTTAACAGACAATATGACCCTAATATCTGCTCTCATGATAAGTTCAGCAATTAAAGTAGAAACATGTAATAGATGCTAATACGTATATTTTATCTAAGGAAGAATGTAGCACTAAAAGACACACTGAAACATGTAAAGGACGTTATTCAATGTACTAACAATGAAATTTACTTTATCAGACCCGCACTCAGTGGATGACTAAGCGGAGCTCGTTCCGCATTCAATGGTCTATACTTGCACTAAGCGGAGGACGATCCGCACTCGGTGTTCTATACTTGCACTAAGCGGAGTACGATCCACATTCAATGGTCTATACTTGCACTAAGCGGAATACGATCCGCACTCAGTGTAGACTGTCTATACTTGCACTAAGCAGAGTAAGATCCGCACTCGGTGGTGTATAGTGGCACTAAGCGGAATACCATCCCCACTCGGTGTTCTATACTTGCACTAAGGGGAGTACGATTCGCATACGGTGTTCTATAATTACACTAAGCGAAGTACGACCCCCACTTTGTGTTCTATACTTGCACTAAGCGGAGCAGGATCCGCAATAGACCTTACCTGCACTTGATGGATCTTACTTGCCTTCGGTGGGGTGCGACTCACACTTGGTGATCCTAACTTGTGCTTGGTAAACCTTACTCACACTCAGTTGACCTTAATCACACTCTTCTACTTTTATTCGTGCTTGGTTGACCTTAGTCGCACTCAGTGAACCACAGAAAGTGGCTCAATAGTCCTTCCAAAAGTGCGCGTATTTGACACACGCACTTGCACCAAAGATGCTTCAATATGCTTCAAATTTCGCTATGTAAAAAAATTCCAGCCACTCAACAAATAAAGACTCTTCGTTCCTTAACATCATAATCTGCATGCCCCCGTGACCTACTTCTAGTTATTTTCAGGGACTAATACGTTTGATATGAAATACAACAACAGAGAACAGAAGCAATGAGAGTCCGGTAAGAAATGTGCCTACAATGAATACCATTACCTTTGATGGTGCTAATCCGCCCCTTTAATTACACCAAGTTTTAAAGAGGTAAGAGGTGTCACCTACAACATTATGGCAGAGTCACTAGGCAAGACACAACACAAAAGTTTATTGACGAAATCAGAAGGTATCATTGAGGAAGTTATGGTCAATAACAGGGTTGTCTTTTTGGACATATTCAAATTTGTTTGTGGTACAATAGAATGTGTCCGATCGTGTCAACCCTACTTTTATAGGATAAACTCATTGAGAAGTTGAGTATAATACCTCAAGAAGCCATATGAATAGAGCTGAAATGACCACATCCTGACTAGTTTCATTAGTCCGAGAGCAATTCCTCTCGTAGACTTACATGGAATAGGAATGACTGTCGCTGTAGTCTTACAATATATTTGCGAAGATGATACTCCAGCAAAATATATTTGGTTAGCCAGGAAATAAGGAACGGTAGGGCGGTGTGTGTTATTGGAAAGGAAGACAGACAGCATAGACACAGGATATTTTTATGCGTTAAGAGCCATAGTTCTTGGCTGTAAGAGTGCACAATATTGGTAACGTCTATCAAATAATTGATAGCAGGAGACTGAGTCTTGACTTTCTGTTTAGCAGTAAACATTTTTTAAAGTTTGTGCTGTATGACTGATTCTATAGTCACTAATTTCCCTGAGAAGAATTTTTCACTATGACGTATCTTGACTTAAACAGGGATTATAATATCAGGGTGTGAATGTAGAGCAGCCCAGAAGGCCAGAATTCTATAATATCAAACTTTAACACCATTTTATTTACTTACTTCTTGTTCTTGTTTTCATCTCTTTCATAATTTTCTCAAACACTGTAATATTAGCTCCTTCCTGAAAATTTCGCTCAATATTAATTCTTACGTTATGTTCTGCAAACCTTTGAGTTATTAAAGTTCGCATGGGTCTCCAAACACCATCGTCTGAATAGATTATGGCAGTTGATTCCCACTGCATATCTTGGAAAAAACGTAGTAAAAAAGTTGCAGTAATATCCACAGTTTCTCGTGCATAAGGTCGCGTCCTCGCAAAAGTTGGATACAAAGTTTTATTATTCATCAAGATTGTAGAACAGCTATAAGATATTAAAGGCAAGTTTTGGTACGCTGCTAAGTAACCAGCTGGAACACATCCGTCTGAGCAGGATGGACCGATTGCAGCGTCGATTTTCCAATTATAAATCATCCTTCCAAGTTCCCCTAAAGTTTGCTGCCCACTGCAGCCTCCATTTCCAGGCCTGATTCTAAGGTTGAATTCTGGCAGAAGATTGTCTCTCACTATTTCCTCCAATGTGACCATTGCTGTTGCTTCCAAACACTTAGCATTAAAATTGTACGTGGTATATTGCAAGAGTAATCCTAAATTTAAATCTCGTTTTGCAGAGCCAATGCTAAAGACTCCAAGTAGAATGAAAGCTACGTCCAGAGCTATCAGATTGGTTAACTTTCTACTCATCTTGACTACAGAAAACGATGTATTCGAGAATTTTCTTATTTTTGTCTTCGTATTTTTTCTAAAGCAGCAGTTGGTAGATAGATGGCAGATAGGAAGGAGCAATAAAAGAGAATATATAGAAAGATCCAACTATAATAAAGTAACATCAACTTATAGGACAACTTTAAATGCATCCATCTTTAAATGATACTCTATGGATGCCCAAAAGTACTCGGACTTCGCAGAAAGTTAATCGGTCACATCAACTCCTTTTTATTCCATTATTGTAATCTTGAACTAATTCCACTAAGCAAGTAGACCAATTCACAAACGAAAAATCTCATTCTCAAATATAGAAGAAGGCAAACACATGACATGACACGTGTTATCATATCCACCGTAGTGCAAAGCAGTAAGCAACAAGGACGATCGGTGACTCCATCTTGTCGTGACTATGAAGAGCTTGTATGTATTGCTCAAAATGTTCCAATTATAGATACGTTCAACCATGTAATCCAGTTTACTTAATAGCTGAGAATCGTTCTCAACAAAATTGCGAATCTTGACGCATAGCAGTTATAGTAAAATTGAAACATTAATCTTCTCCTAGCACTTCAAAATGCGGTAGCACCTGATTCTGTTGAATTAATGACTTTATTGTTAGCGACTGTGAAATCACCATGACGGCAGCTGATCGAATTTGACGGGTGTCTTGATTCATGGGTGTATTCCTTCTGAATATCCATTTACAAGTACGTAAATAGATGAATTCAACTATGATAAGCCAAGAATTTTACAGTCAGGAAAGTAATTTCATTGATAACTTCAATGCTGTTGATATTCCTTAATAAATTGAACATGATTTTGAAACGAGCTGTTAGCACCTGAAAAAGCGTTAACAACAGATCTATACTTTTACAAATTTATAAAACATTATGACCCGAAGCATGACTTACCCAAGCATTAATCAAAATCTGTATAATCAACTTAACAATTAAATGGAAAAAGTGGGGATGACTTAGAGAACTCGTTGACGTAGCAGAGTGTCTATTTTCAGACTGGTGTCCAGGCTATTTTTGCAAAAAAGCTCTGTTTAAGTTATAAACATCCTTGCTCGGCCTTACAGCTTCATATCTTACACTCTGGAGCATACAGCTGTATCATCATTGAACACATTGTGATTTCTACTCAATCTCCAAGAAGAACATACAGCACGTTTGTTAAAATTTTTAACAAGCAAATATGAGACTTTTCCAAAAAGACGGCTATCAAGTCAATAAAGATATTAGAGATGGAAGCTACATTTCTACGCATTTCGCGTCTTACACTCCACAACCTACGTTTGCTGACCCAATGTAATAATATACTCAATTTCTCTAGTGGCCATATGTCAGCTGTGTCCTATGTCCAAAGAAGCACTTTCGAAAGCTGCAAAGAAGAACTAGAATTTGCGATGCGAGTTAACACATTGAAAGTGAAATGTGAAGGCAATGGTCGTACCAATTGCGATTGGAGCACTAGGCACAATGTCGAATAAGCTTGAAAAACACTTGAAAGAATTAATTCACCCTCATGATCCCACGTGTGCAGAGGGCAGCATTATAAGGCACTGCCTTTATCTTGAAAAGAGTGCATAGTATCTCAGAGTTTGGGTAGAGTTCATATATGATATTAATCTACATCTGGTCGTGGAGCTTCGCGGTGGGATTAATGAGGTTGCTCTTGGCCATAATTACCTCCAGGTCACTCTTGGACTGGGTAAGCTTACCTCGAGACATTCAAGTTCGGCATTGGTGAGAGGCGGGATTGAGCCTTCCTTATGCGCAGGCAGGCCTCATTAACCTTGCTTGGCAACCCCTCTAGAGATAGCGTCTCCGTACAAGTGGTTGTGTCACCTTGTCACCACTATCGTCATTAGGAGTGTAATAATGACTTCAAATAATCTGCTGTTAGAAAAGGATACCAGTAATGGACTAATAAACGCAACATGTTAATGATGGAATGTTTGTACGCGAGGGGAACACCAGACAACGAAGGCAACTTAGTAGAAGGATACCGACAAAGATTTCATGCACTCCGGAGAGAAAGTCAGTCAAGATATGAAATTTAAAACTGGGTATATAGAGATAGGCAATGCAAGGTACAAACGTTGGTGAGAGGCGTGGACTGGATTGAGAAAGTCTATCATAACGGGACGAAGAGAATCAATGAGTTTAGCAGAAAAAAAAATCGGACAAAATGAAACCCCATTAAGATATGATTCTGAAGATCACGGATGGTATCGGTGTATTTATGATCCAAGAAAGACTCCATCCAACTTCAATCTTCAAGAACAGATGTTAGAAACGAGGGTCTGGAAGAATTTGATAGGTTTGGAGTATCACGATAGTTGTTGATTATGTGGATGATGTAGGGAGATAGTTTCCCACTTACTTCCTAGTTGCCAGCGTAGGTTGGAAGACATGATAATGCGTTGAAAGTGCTCAGGAAGGATTATTGTCTGAAGGAACGAAATGGTCGAAAGAGAGATAGGAAAAAGGCAATGTCATTGAAAGAAACAGAAGAAAATGTATTGGGATTGGGAACACAAGATGAGAATGAATAGTGCGGCAAGGCGTCCAGACCTGACCTTAGAAGATAAAGAAAAGAATATTAGATATAACGAGGACCTCGCGTGCCCAAATTAACTCAACAAGTGTACGAATCTAAATGAAAAGATTCTTAAGTATCAACTGTTATGTTAGAACTGAGAGAAGTAGTAAGAAGAAAGTTAAAGTGATCGTAGCTGTTATAAAATGTATGGGAGGTGGAATAAACCAGTTAAAAAGTGACGTAAAGGAACATTTCACTCAGAAGACACTACAAAAACTTTGTGAAAAAATGCAGAAGATAGTCCTATGGGAACGCGAAACGACTATAAGAAAGACCATGTCTGGACTGATACAGTAATTCGTTTCGCACATAGCTACCACATTTTGGTAGCTATTGAACTAGAAATGGACCTCAAATGTCTAATAGGCCAATTTTACGAGGCAGTTGTCATTTAGTTAATACAAGAAATACTAAAAATAATAATAATGGTAATGATAACAAGAACAACAACAACATCACCAAGATCACTAAAGCAGCGGTGACATGTGGGAAAGGAACGCAAACAAGCAGATAAACAAAGATAATAGGAAACGAATAAACAGATGGATATTCTTGCACAAAATCGTGCAATATTTTACTTAATTTCTTAACGAATTTCATATTCTCTTCAGACAACAGCAAAAGGTAGAGCGATACTATTTAAACATACATTTATCACACTAAGGCATGCAGTCATTTGCGAAGGAAACAATATTATTGCTATTCACTGCGTTGCTTTGCAAAGGTGATTAACTACTGAGCACAAGCTAGACTGAGCGCCCGAACACCTCAACATTGCGAAGCTGTAATCGGAAGTTAATCTTGAGCGCAATATAGACCATTGTTGCACTGCCTTGAGTACAAGGTGACATGTTTCAAAAAGCCTTGGATGCTTTGTTTACTCAAATCACGTCGAGTGCCATAGTCAAGAGTTTGGTTAACTAGGCCTGGTACAAAAGAAAGGGCTTGCTGACAGTTGCTCTAGGCAAATAATTTACTCTGATGCTCATAAAGCAATTCAAATTGGCTTTAAAACAAGGGGCTTCAAAGTGAGTACGACAAAGGCTTGTCACAAAACCATTTGCAGTAAGATTATATCAAAGCGGGCAACACAAGTGGACAACTTATCGGAGTACTGCCTAGTAGTACATGCCTTTCATAAAAACTTAACTATGCAACATTCGAAACTCTTAACAAATAAGTGCCCCTGTTAGAAGGGTGGTCAAATTATACGCTATAATTTTTTACCAAAAAGCCCCAGATGAGTCCAAAAAGTATGGATGTACGCCCTTAGTACCAATCACTGAAAGTCAAAGTCCAAATGTTTTGATCTCTCGTCACCATTACTACTTAAAGTGGTACAGGAATCTGAAGGACTGTGAGGATACAAAAATTTTATCCCAAGACGTGGCTTCATAGCTTTACAGAAAAGCAACATGCGAAAGCTCATCAATAAATAAATGTACCACACCACGCTGCAGTTTCACCATTTACGTTTTACAATTTCAAAAGCACTTAAATCACGGGACGTAAATATGAGCATATTAGCAGCTATTCGCGTAACCTCATGGAAAGTTACTGGTGGCAGTTGGCTGTGTTGTCTGTCAGGAAATCTTACTACGCGACAGCATTTGACTGGAGAATCATTTTCATCACGGTTTACAATCTAGAGCATTGCTGATCGTGTCGCTAATTCAAGCTTATGTTGACAGGCACATCTTTTATACTGATTCTGAACTGATAAGAGAAATCATCACTAATAATGTTCCGTTTTGGTAGTACCTGTGCTTGGCTAGACAAGGTCACACCTTGAAGTAAAATGTTACGACTCAACAAATTGTACCAAGGTTGCCAAAACGCAGCCATTAGTTAATACCTAAACCGAAGTTGTAGATCTACAGAGCATGAAATGCACTTCATCGGTTATAATTTGACAAGTGACTGCTTAGCACGCAAGTAAACGTAACTTAATGCTGTCTCTCGCACTAGCGTGTCCGTACGACAGATCAAGTGGTTGTACGAATATTCAACATTAAAAGGGGGTGCGCTCATTCTTTCACCTATTTACCATGCATTGGCTAACATGGCCTTGCGCCAGAGAAGTACGATCCACACCGTGGATAAACCAAATCACCCCGGGCTTCATCATCCTCTTGCATCTTACATGAGGGAGGTAAATAACAAGTTGCTTCACTTCCGAGATTCTTTTCTAGGAGTTGGAGACCGTATGTACTATTCAATCTGCGACTATCTTCTTATGCATTTGATGTGCCTAGAATTCCTCTTCGCTGTCTGCACTCTTGAACTTCGCTAAATGTAGGAGTCGTGCCACCAGTGCCTCCAAAGTCTTCTCGCCATGAACTTTGTTATCTCGTGTACGGACGTTGACCGTCTTAGAATTCATCTCCTTTTCGCCAACGACTAAATTGTAACATGTACAAGAGCGAGAAAGAGAGAGACAATTACACCTTCCATTTATAAAAAAGAAGCAACAATAAGGAGGGTGACGAAGATGTATTTCATATCTTGTTCCCTACTGTTTGGTCGGACTACGTACCATACTACATTACTAAGTGTTACTCCGTAATACCGACATTAATCAATACCATTACTTAGCTCATTTTACAATAAAACCAAGACCGGAATATACCATATAACATTCGCCAGTTCCCATTCCCGACGTCAACCTTGTTGCCAAAAGCGATGCACCACTTTCGATATTCCAACTGGCTACAGACATATATACAAACAAGAACTGCCACTCAGCTTATCCTCTTAGAAACGTACTTCCGAGAAGCGATGCGGGGATAGTGATGGGAGTGGAGCTGCCAGGACAAATGATGAGTGAATAAAGCTGAAACCTCAATGGTGTACAGAAGGATATTAAATTTTACTAACATCTTTATTAATAAAGGGGACCACACTCGATTGAGAAAAGAAGAACGCTATGTTTACTTCTGGCAAAGGCGGCATCCATATGAAATTTAAATCCCCTGTAAAAAGTGACAAATGCAGTTACGATTGATGAACATGGTACGTTTCTTATGATTCCAATGGGCAATGCATGGTAATATTATTAAAGAAGATATCCTAATCAAAACAATACATGAGGAATAAATTCGTCATTAGGAACAGAAAGTACTGTTTCTTTGCAAATACTAAAATTTAAATAAATATTTAAATAAAATAAATAAAAAATTTCTGAAAATGCCCTATATGATAAAAAACCACTACGGTGCTGAGGAACAAACCTAGCATTAATTTCCGTACGTTATCATTCTACGAAGCCCCAAAGCATGCAATATACCTCACTCACTTGTTTGGACGTCCTACATGCATCCTGTTTGCTAGAGCCTTCACGATTTCCCAAGACTTAAACAGCACTTTTAATAATGGCCATAGTAACGCTTACCTTGGGAGAAGCTGTTGTAATATGAGAATCAATAGCCCATTCACACTTGTATGCAATGAACGAGATACATGCTGAATAACCCATACACCTAAAACCCTCCTATGGAGCCTATAAATTCCAATAACTGATTATAAAATAGCAAACCAAGTTAAAAAATGTCAGTGTGTCTATTTTGGGGAAAGAAAAGAAACCAACAAAAACGTTTCATGGAGGTGTGGATGGGACCGGTTGTCACAGATCTAATCGGGAACGCTTAAAATGCTAGAAAATTAGAGATGTACTTTCTTATAATGGTTTGAGATGTGCTTTTAGAAGGATTTTTAACCATATATGAATTTTCCTCGAATTAAATCAGGGTTAGGGGTTAGGGTACTAGCATCTACTCTCACAAAGGGATTCTAGCAAAGTACATCTTGGCAAGAAAATGTCTATAATAGTGTAACTTGGCAAGTCTAGGTTAGCATGTACCTAACATTCTAGCATTTTATAGCGCCTCATCTAATCCATTAACAAAAGTGGGAAAGTCGTCAACTGAATCAAGCATTCGCGAAAGTTCCACGAAGCAAAGCTGACATAGAGTGCAGGCCAGTAACTGACGGTTATATTGATGACAGCAAGTATTTAGTCTGACATATAACTTAGTAATGGAGGCATTCTTACCGAGAATAAAATTGTACTGTGCTAATTGTGCGTTTCGAATCTTCTTGTTTAGGGTTTCGCCATGATCCAGATTGACATCCGTCATTCGAAACGATGCATCGACAAGGTGACGGTGTACCTAGCCAAAAGGAGAATCTTGATTAGACAAACAACACCGTAGCTAATCCGTCTTGTTCAGGTTCGCAGGAGAAAGGAATAGCTATAAGACTTGCTTACTATCTTGCATACATTTGCTGAACGAGCATCACTTTCCACAAGAGGAACATTTCTAGTTTCAAAGTGGTAAGAAATTTATTCAGTAACATTTTGGTGACACAGAAAAAAGTACACGATACAGATAAAAGGGAGAAGCAAACAGTATCTCACTGTGCATGTCGATGTGAAAACTGCTGAAATGCTGTAAAATGGGCGCTTTCAAGATTACTAGTCCACCAGCTGGCACGTCCTTTTGCATACTTAATCTAAAACGATTTCTACGCTACGGAAACGTTCGTTGTAAGATACTTTACAACATGCAGCAACTGTACGACAACAAAGGTATAAACTAAAGTCGACATAACATTCGATGCCTTTCTCATTCTACGCTGGATACACACAGAAGACGCTTTAACTTAATTTGTTTCCTTCATACTAACCTGGCGTAAAAAAGGCAAGGGAAGGGGTGCCGTTTAAAAAAAGTAGTGTGCTGAAAGATTACTGACAATCGTTGAGAGCACTGGATTTTGAGTGGAAAATGGTAAGGTTTAGAATTGAATGAGGGAATAGGTGCGTTATGCAATATAAACACTACAACTACGCACCAGACGCCGACGCCAGAAAATTCCAAAATTCCTTTAACTTCTCCTTAATAAAAAACTACCTCATTGACTGGGGTGACTGAGTGATGATACAAGCATATTAAACAGTTAATAAACAATTCGTGTGGCCATTTTGTGTAAAAATTATGTGTTGCCTACGAAATGGCATCACAACCAGAAATCTATGACAGGCATATGCCAGATCTCGCATGCCAGTTGAAAGTTTTCAAACATTACACATTCATGTATCATAACCCTTATTTCATCAGAATCCTCATAAATTAAAAGAAAACAAATGCTGAAAACTACACAACCGCTAAACGATTTCTGATGTATCGTTCCCATTTCACTAAATAACTTTTGCGTGATTCCAAAATTTCAATTGTTTGATAAAAAAGGTGCACTGTAAAACATATTAGTCCAAGCTATACTTTCCTTCTTATCTAGAATGGATCATACTATTTCCTCGTCTGACGGAAGATGCCGTGCAGTGACTTCACGGGGAATGTTATGCTTTAAAAACCTGGTTAGTAAAGCTCAGCGATAGTCAAATCTGTGTCCTACCTCTTGTGCATACCCGTCGAACCTCGGATTCACCGGAACAACGATAGCTTGCCGTGGACTCAACCAGAATGGCCTAGTGGCAAAATAACCAGAGCATCGTATATCTATACGTAAAAATAAGTTCTATCTACATAGCAAAATCACTAAGAAAATGTGAAGCCCTGCAATAAAATTTAAAGTTCTAGCAAATTTCGAGAGAAAAAGTTGGGGCAGTGTATGGGAATTTAAATAAAATTACTTATTGCAAAGCATATCAAATGAAGTAATGCTCCTCTTGAAAAGGCGTGGTCAAATCCCGATAGATTAATGGCTTTATCTAACGAACGCGATGCAACAGACAGTGGTCACAGCAAAATGTCCGGAATGTAAGCGTAAGCGTTGTGAGGTAGATATAGTGGGTTATAGAGAATTGGTGAAGCCACAAGATAATTGAAAAGGTTAAAGAGACCTTCTTACACGAGTACTTGGTTTTACTACGTTGTTGATGAACGAACGGTTCTGCTGCTATCATTGAAAGCTCTTAATAACATATTGACCACAGTCTGATTACGTCACTTCACTTCTACAGGTATGTCCATCAACACAGAGCAGTCAACCGTGAATGCGATACGTCGAAATACCGTTATACAGCTTTAAATTTCTTTTCCATAATTACTTGTTTATACTCTTACAACTTGCTACGGTTTTATCAGTCGCCAAATAAGAGTTTTGGCCAAAAAGGCCCTCTAATCACCCACTCTCTTCCTCTGCTAGGTCATCTGGCTACACTGATCGGACCTGTAGTACTTACCATTTCCCACCATAATTTTCCGTGAGGATGGCGATCATTCTTTCCACCGAACCCAAAATTGCACGATGAATTATAACCGGCCGCTTCTTCTCGTCTCCATCTCCACTAACATGTAAGGAGATACAGATGAATAAAAATGAATTAAACAACCCACAAATGAAGAGAATGGTATCAGTACACAACGGTTTGGGATTATTATACAAGAAGAGTGACACTTCTGAAACTTGATTTGAATTTATGCTGCCCGTGATTAGTGGAAGTCATCGGGATGATTCTTGCAATTTTGTACAGATCCCGGATCGCTTTGTAAAATTTCTTCGTAAGATGATTTGCCGATTTCTACGTTTCAGCTGATTTACCTATTAGCTAAACGTTGCCCTATTCACATTGACATTGATATGGCCATATTCCTTGAACGGTTGAATGATGACTTCCACGGATGGAATAAGGTGTTTAAATGCATATTAATTGCCATCTTTGCTAGCTACACATTTCAATCAAGTAACCTGCTTGTCACAAGCATTACTAAACGTCCCAAGGAAAACATAAATCTTTAGGAAAATATAAGGGTGCTCTTCAACTTACAAAATGCAGTAGATATTGCTATCTTGAAATCTTGGCAAAATCTATGCAACAAAATTTACTTAACTCGGAGTTGAGTCACTGACTAATGACTAACAGTTGCATCTGCTTTGCTTTGAAACTGATTTTCCCTAATGATTCTGGTAAAAATTCTTACAGAAGTACTCTTTCTAAAAAATGGCTATAATTTCATATTGTTATTGTAATAATAACATGAACAAATTTGGAGCACGGCTTCTTCGTATGAATCTCAATGTACAAACCAAACTTCGACAACTAACCAACAACGTACTTCCTCGTCATATTGTTTTCAACTTCTCAACGTCCTACACAAAAGTTCTTGTTCACTCTTCCCCTCGCAATCCCCTTCTTGTAACAAAGAGTTTGCACTACTATCTCTTTCCAGGGTCTATTTTCCTTTGAAACTCTAAGTTAAAACTATCCACACATCCTCTTTCTACAAAATTGCTAACACTACTCCCCTGCAATAAAATATGAAAATATGAAATAAAATGGACTTGATTTGAGGGTTAACTTCCACCTCAGGAGAGCTTTAAGGCACCAGCTGTTACAAGTTGCCGCTATTGTGGCTCAATGTATTTGGTAAATACAACTAAACGGTTTTACCTGACATATGTCAAGCCAAAGCGTTCGGGCAGTTGAAAGTCCAGTTGAATCGTGGCACACTGATGGTACCTCCTTAACGCATCTTGAATCTGGATATCAATCTATCACGAGGAAAATACACACCTATAGTCTAGTTAATGAAGTAAATGAAATGTTAAAGTGACAAAAATATTGACGTGGGTTCGTACGTTTAAGAAATAGCTATTGATATTATTGCGGATGATGACGAAAAAGAAAACGCCCAGCTGGAAGCAGAGTATGGGTAGGCCTAAGAATACGGGTGAGGACAAG
>JAAAKL020000589.1:0-39618 GCA_010016065.2 Carybdea cf. marsupialis auct. non (Linnaeus, 1758)
ACTAACCAAACTAACTCATCAACCAATGTAACTAACCAAACTAACTCATCAACCAATGTAACTAACCAAACTAACTCATCAACCAATGTAACTAACCAAACTAACTCGTCAACCAATGTAACTAACCAAACTAACTCACTAGCCAAACTAACTCACTAACTAATGGAACTAGCCAAACTAACTCACTAACCAATGGAACTAACCAAACTAATTCATTAACCAACGTAACTAACGAAACTGATTTACTAACCAATGTAAGTAACCAAACTAAATTACTAACAAATGCAACTAACCAAACTAACTCACTAACTATTGCAACTAACCAAACTAAGTAACCAAAGGTAAGTAGCTTATAACATTGTCTATTGAACGCTAAAGACTGCAATTTGCTGAGTGTACCAGAACATTTTCAAACATCTCAGAAGAGGAATAATTCAAGAAAACAGCGCAGCTACGAAAGGTGTCACTAAGAACAATATAAACCCTTAAAAAGTAAATCAGAGTGGATGATACTTTAATCTAATGGCAAGATTCTGCTACAAACTAACCATTATTGTTCGTCAAATATTTTACGAACATTTTAAAAACTTAGTGTCATTATTCTTAACTATTATAATAAAACCGATTCAAAAATAGGCTTAAAAATTTCACATAAGATAAAGGATAAGCCGCAGCTTATTGTCGACAAAATTCGGTATGTCATAAAATCTAATCTTCGTGCAGTTAACTTTGAGCCCCACTGTCTATACCCGAGGCATGACACGGGATATATTTCCAATGGCGATCTGCTTGAGTCCCTCACAATACTCGTACGCTCGTCGCTCCTCTTGTTTAATATAATCTCATCATTTATACAATATGTGAAGTCAAAACTGTTTTTCTTGGAAGTGGATACCCCAAAAACATAATAAGCATTGTTTCTCAGAAATGACCACTTTCGCTTACGAAAGAAGAACAAGTCAATTCTCAAGTTCTCTTGAGCTGAAATAGACTTTTTATTGAAATATGAAGACATAAGCACTCGTAAAGCCATAACCAATGTTTCTCGATCATAAAAACAGTTCTTATTGACTCGACCAAAACATTATTTCTATAAACGCCCACGTACTTAAAACCTCTTATAAAGAAGAGTACAAACTAACATTCTGTTGTGAGAGTAATTGATGCTACATAGTACTGGCAAACCTATATGCAATCATAAGAACAGGGTAACTGCATCCAAAGAGTCGTCTACGTCGTTCTATCACGATTATTGCCCCTACTACTGATTAAGCAGTCGGCAATCTTTATAAAACACATGCTTGTACCGATAATTGCAATTAATGTCCTTGCCGGGTATTAGCAAAACCACTTTCTCTGCTTTACCATGCCTCCTCGTGAGTCTGAAATCATCTTAACAAGCTTCTCATTTCTTAAAAGTATTCTAACATTTGTTGACTCGGTAGATGGCATAGATGGTAGATGCTTTTTGTGGCGAGTTGTAGTCCTTTTCTGAGCTACGCCTCTACCTGTTGGAGAAGTGGCGCCGAAGTGGTGCCGAAGTGGCGCCAAGTCCGATCCCTTTTGGCTCAGAGGTCTGCAATCTTATAACACAAATTAGCGAAACATGCCCGAGTAAATTACCCTGAAGATGGGAGAAGTAGCTCTATAAATGCAGCTCAGAAAAATACTACGACTCATGACATGACATACTTTCACCAATCTAAAGCTCCTCATTTGTCAACAAATAGAGATTGTGCACAATTAACATGTCTCTACTGAACAAAATAGCACTGTTTTCTAGTCGTCTAGCAACTTGTATATCAAATCAGAATATTCACTCACTCCAAATGGCTTATCGTTACCAGTTACAATACCTCATCTTGTAGTCTACAAATATGTAGTTTAGAGCTTACAAACGACACTCATAAAACTTTTTAGCCTCTAGTCCTATTCATAACGAAACTGTACGATTGTGGTAATCAACACCTGTCCTATACCTAATCAAATACAAACCGCGGCCAATGTTCTCAACTTGATTCAGAAGGCTGTAACTGCCAGACCTACTTCGCAGATCATTAAAATCTATGGTAAACTCATGCAATTTTCAAAATCCAGGAGAAGGAGCAGGAAATAAAAAGGATGAGGTGAGGGAGGTGCCGGACAAATGGGAAAAACAGAAACGATATTAAGTACCGTTAAACACAAGGGGATGACAACTAATTGAGTGGTACATTAAGAATTGAAACGTATAGAAAACATTGCCAAAAACATACCGTAGAGTGCGAAAATGAAATTAAATTCTAATGAAAGATCTAGGGGAAGAAGCGAAAGTGAAACAGGATCTACAATCCTACATCAGAATATAGAGAAAGCATAAGTGGTAAGAAAAGTAAGAAGGGATGGAAGAATTGCTGTTTCTCTTCTTCAGATAATAATAAAATCAGGAACTGAATAAAGAACTGTCATCGACGAAAATGTACGTTGCTGCCAAACCTCTTACGGCGTGGCTTCCTACCACACCATTCCATATAAAGATAACTCTACATTATCATTTTAACCCATCTAAAAGGAAAGAATAAAAATGGTCCATTTTCTACTGTATATATAAATGATCCGACAACCTGGAAAGACAGCACTTTGGAAGCAAACTGCTGCATTCCATAGAAATATAGCCGATGATAGGCCGATATAATCAACGACAAATGAGCAACACGAAGCCAAGTTACTAACGGTTACAGAGCTCCTCCCCTTTTAGAACGAGTGACGTATCGTCAGGTTTCAGAATTACTCACACTTTTTACGCGTACATCCATCCCTGTATACCCTAGTGCAAAGCTGATGGCCGTGAGTATTCTATTTCCTAAATCACCTGCTTCAACCAACCGTCCCCTTCTCCATTAACTTATTCTTCACGCTCAAAACCTGCGCTAGTCTCAAGGCCAAAATAATCCATATCGAATACGCAAGCCACCTTTGAAACGGCCCCCGTCCTCCTACTATTTAAGTGAACTGCGACTTTACATGGGAATGTTAGAACTGAATGCACATTACAGCAAATCAATTCTTTGTTACGGTCTCGATTTATAGTCACAAGACGACAATCTGATATTTCAGAACGTCAAAAGTAATGACTATAACAGCAGCAATCATTTATCTACATACTTCAAACAGTTGTACTTTTTCACGTGTTCAAGCCTACGCCATCATCAATATAAGCAACCTTGATATTCTGGAGTTTGTTATCGCCTAACGCGTTGTGGCCGCCAGGATGATAGTCAAGCTTACGATGGAAGATTTTCAATAGCATCATGATACATAACTGATGTTAGATGGCATCACAATAGATAATAGTTGAACAAATAATGTGGTAAGATTCATTTAAGTCGCACACCATTTTAAGCTTTTCTCCATTTACATGATTTGGATACGTACTACACGTTTTTAAAGTAAATGACACCAAAACTTTAAGACTGTCCCTATCTGCAAGGCAGAACATACTGTACCTTAGTCCAAGCAAAATATCTGACACGTTACAACATTTTGTTTTTATTTCAACGGGGCTTCCGTAGTACATAATTTTCAAATAAGCTTACTTTGTATAAGCTCCATTGTCTAAAACAAAATCGTATTATGACATTGAACCAAACGCTAGATTATCTTTCTTGTTACCTGCTGACGGATATACCTCCAAGGTAAAATAACCGTGGAACAGCAGTCGATGGCATTCTATTAGAATAACACGATGTCACTAAAAGCTGCCTAAATTTGCGTACTGTAGATATAGTCTGTATGCAGATTTAGAGATAGACTCCATTTTTATGTCCTTACTGAGTGCCTTTCTAATAAATTTGATTTCACTGTGCTGGGAAATAACTTCAACAAAAACAAAATTTCTGTTTTATGCATTTGAACAATTTCAGTGACAATAATATAACTATGAATACTTTTCGATCTAGTGCGATGCCTCAGCAAAATCAACCACCAACTGCAGTAAAAACAATCTTTGATGGTGAAAGAAATTCTTGTAGCAGTTGTAACCACAATAATCGGATGGCCTAGTCAACAAAAATTCAATATTCTGAAGTCGTCCATTCTATAAAAATGGTCTGTAAAAATCAAACTAAAATCAAAAAGAAAATTTACATATATTCAGTTTCAGAACAGTGATTTCTTGAGACAAAAGACTACGGTTAGTAATGGGCTTATCAAAGCATTACAAAATCGTCATATCTCTTATGATGTAAAAAGAGAATACTTTCTGCATCTCCACAACAGATTTAATTAGTTTTGCTGCCAATCATAACTACTACATTTTTACACCGGTTATACGTCACATAACTCCAGTGCTGTCTGTGATTTCGGTCCATGTATCAGTGAAGCTTCGTGTACCATCGATTATCTCTGACCAAGTATTCAAACCTATTCAGCAGGTACATGAGCAAATTATGACCCTCAGAAATCCAGCTTAACAGTTCAGAATCCTCTGCTCCTGCATCCATCCTTTGGACAAGACAGTCCCTACTTCCCTTTGCAGTTCAGGATTAACATAATAGCTGGCAAATACAGATTGATATGGTTTGAAAACAGTTGCTCTCAGCACACATCAATTTCCTTTTTCTTTTTCTTTAATTCTGCACTCAATACAAGGTAGGGTTGCCACTTCAAGATATTGACTTACTTTGAAAGGAGTAGAAATAAAAAGTAAGCAGAAAAATAATATTGCAGGGGGAAAAATTTCTACGAAGATTGCATTATATGGAAGTGTCACTATCATAAGTAAGAGGAAAGCAGTCTAGAGACAAAGAGTTCCAGATTTTGGCAGAAAGAGAATGTTACCATCTCTAATACATAAAGAACAGCGATACGCCATTAATGGTATTTTAATAATAATACTGGGGCTACGTGACCTTTTCAAATTCTACAAATATCTGTCACCATTCAGCAGTAAATTGTACGCATATCAAAACTCAAGATAAATGTTCAACTGTGCTCAAATCGTCTGTTTTCAAAAACACTCTGCAACTTCCAATGGACTTTGGTCTGATCTGTAGATCCAATGACAGTCCTCCATGGTCAAGTCTCATGCCGCAGGGAGGCTGACCTCCAAAATTGCGTAGAGCTGGATGTCGATGTCCACCAATGGAGAAATGGAAGCTAATGTAGCGACTAATGAAAATTAAATATGTTATCACGGGAGGAAAATCAACCTCAGCTGGTAGATTACACGAACACGTATGTCACGGGTTCGAATATCGCTGCTGACATACTTTTCGACTTCTCTAGTATATTTTAAATGAAGGAAAATACATAAATAAATCTAAAAAGAAGAGATATATTTAAGTTTAAAAGATACTAGAGAAATAGAAAATTATGCCACTAACGGGAATTATTTGATACGTAATTAATGTAAGGTAGGTCGCATAGGAAGACATTGAGGGGCCACGTTCTGGTTAGCCCTGGTAACGAAAAAAGGGTTGTTAAAATGTTGTTGTGCATTATTGGGATGGTAAACAAGCAACGGGAAAGAGAGAAATGGAAGGAAGGAAGGAAGAATTGGAAGGAAGGAAGAATTGGAAGGAAGGAAGAATTGGAAGGAAGGAAGAAATGGAAGGAAGGAAGAGGAAAAAAGGGAACCCATATTGGTTCACGGAAATCATGGATAACGATTTTCTGATATGCCGCTGCTAGTTACGTCATACCAGCTTACCTTTTACTTAAAGACCCATGGAAAGAAAGTGAAGCAGCTGAATTGCGTATGTTCTCGTGCTCATTTACGAGGGTGAGATCAAGAGTGAGATTAAGAATGGGAACCTTGGAGCTAAGAGCCAAGGTACAGGGTAAAGCGATTGAGAATGTCTAGCCATTTGCTTCGGATGGATGCACAATGCGTCCATAGCCTGGTACAAGAACTTAGTGTAGATAGGTCAAGCAGAGGAAAACGTGAAAGAAGATGACAATTTCGCATGAAAGGAAAACAATGGTTGAAATAAATTCGCCACACTCGGAATAAATGTCCTACTCTAACTGCTAGTCACGGCACATGGTATAAATTGCTCGGGGCAGGGCAGGGCAGGGCAGGGCAGGGCAGTTTACGGCATCGAAATATGTCAAAACTCTGCATGGGCCAAAATGCCTATAGTGAAACTGCTGCAGAAAGGACATGAAACATCCGATAAAAAGGTATCGGTGATAAACAATGTGTACTGCATGCCCACCTCTGCTGAGATTAAGGACGTTACATTCGGTTATTTACCCTCCCGCTTGTTTTGCAAACAATTTAATCGTCAAATTTTTAATCAGCAGGTTTAAAAACCTTACGCGTAACATAAAACCTCTTCGACAAATTTTGTGTTGGCTAATGTCAATGTAGGCGCTACTGGCGACAACAATACCGAACGCTGACGAGATCCCGCAAATTGGATCCATTACAGATGCACAGACCACAGCCATCTAGACAAACCATCGCACATTGTGAGAATACAGTCCAAGGTGACGAGACTGGAGCACAAAAGCGACATATAGCCAGTTAACGACATGGAATTACGTTAAAAGGCAAATAAATAAATTGAAGAAATCAAGGCAATTTAAAGTAAGAGAGTGAATGGTATCAGAATATGAAGCACCGAAAATGTAATCATACGGAAACAAAACAAAATTTGTATGTCCCATGGGCGTCTCAAATACAAAACGAGAGGGCTGAGCATCTGTCAAGTCCTGTCGGTAACAAGAGCAAATGTCTTCGATTCTACTACGATTATTTGTATGGAGCAAAAGGCGTTGAAGAAACGCTTTGGAGGGAGGGGGCAAGAGCTTGTACCATGGGTATCTACAGAATATCTGGTCTCGGTGGATATGACAAATAACGAGATATCGTGTTATGAGGACTTGTGAGGTGTTGGCCCATGAATTAGAGATATTGAACCACTGTTGACTATCGGAGATGCGTCGTTACAAATTTCAGGCCTGTCGCGACAACAATGCCAGTCAGAGCATAATGACCTGCAAACTCCCCGAAGTCTTGGCTCTTGGAGGAACGATACCTTAGCGAGTGAATGGTAGGGGAGAGACAAGATACATGGGGGAGGTATCTAGTCACTAAGAGGGTAAGAGCAGTTGTTAAATCTTGAGTTAGTGGGATGAAACTAGAATACCTTAAAATCTACCTATTGTGGTGGCATCACTCTCTCACTGCAATAGCATCAGTATCATTTCGCTGGCCAGCATAATGGTAATCTTATGCACTTTTTCTTGTTGATAGTGGGATGTACGCTGAGCACAACGACATGTCAATTTACTTCAACCGTGTGCATCTTGTTTCATTACCATCTAATGGTCTCTGTACATAGGTAACGACTATTCCATTCGCATGTTATTAACATCGCATCATTATCAAACAATGCGGCTTCCAAGGCCTGTACTTGCGCTCCATGATGATCCCCAGAGGAGCTCTATTTCAACTGTAAAGCCATTTGTCTCTGGCCACCAGAAAGCCCTTATAGTTATCCTACATTTCATCTTGTGTTTTTTTGCCAATCCCTCTCTCACATGCAAATGTAAACCAGCTTTTCACTTTACAACTTATGAAGCTTCCCCGGAAGAGCACTTACGATTATATGAATATTCATATACAAATTAACATATTCCTGCCCAAATAAATATACATCTATATAAAAAATACAGGTGCTACTTGTAAATTGTTTCAGATAGTGGAAGAACCCCAGATGGGGTAATAAGAGACACGTAAGAGGGGATTAACGCCGGGGGACTCCATGCCTAAGTAAGCCCTGTATTCAGTGCAATTTTTGCTTAGAGCCGCCGTGGTCTGGTGGATAATTTCCTTGCCTTCAGATCAAGAGGGTCAAGAAGGTCAGGGTTCAAATTCCGAAAGGGCCATTGGTGATGTCAGGAAGGGCGTCCGGTCTTAAAGTGCTCTATGCTCCAGTATCATGTTCAGTATATATGGGCACCGTCTAACCCCCTGAATGGGAAAAATAGACGTTAAAACGGATATAAAAAAAATTAAACCATCGCTGGAAGCGTTATCTTTAACAAAATTGTTTTAAAATTTTGTTGCGTACACGTTCAGGGGGAAAATGTTAAATTATGTCGTTGTTGTTGCAAAGCAATGACTAGGCAAAAAGCCCTAACAAGCAGTTTGAACTACCCTTAATGAACAGAAAAGAAACCCGACAGCATAAATAAACAATCAAGGATATATGGCGCATCCGAAATAATGTTTCGTTGGCTTATGGTAAAACATACTTACAATCCTTAATGCTCCTAGGGCATGGGGTTTTCAGTAACGGAGAGACTCAGCGAATGCAAGAAGATTGGGTACTTGGGGAGCTTTGGGGAAAGTATTGCCTGGATATATATGCAAGGGTTTTTATGACTACGTGCATATATTTTCGCAAGATCTCTTGTCTCGACATTGCTTGAAATGATATATGTATGGCTTAAGCAAAACCCACATTAAATCAAATTTCGAGCAAACGTACGATACATAGATATTGATACACTTTATATCAAACTTCTCTTTTCTACGGGGAAATATATATATATCTGTTTATTTCTTCCACCAGTTGTATATATTACTGGAAGAAAAATAAATAAAAAGGCACTAACTAATCGGCCACATTTACCCATCTACGTCGAAGAACTGATCAGGGTCACCTGTGATTCGATATCTATTACAGAATCGGCGAATAAGTAGCGCTGTAGTCGAATTTTATTAACGCTAAGCATCGGTCTCCACTGTAACTTGCGGAGATAAACTTGGTATTTCTGTTCGTAAAAGTTAAAAAGATCCTTCAACGTTGTGAACGTCGGCATCCTGGTAAACAAACGTCCTTCGTGAAAGTTTGAAATTCCTGGTAACAAACTTGTTAACTTACAATCTGCTGGAATGCAGCGACCTGCCGTATTTACACTGCCGTCCTGTTCCATGCATGAAAGCTCATTATTTTGTCTCCTATTTGCAGCTTGCAGCGCTGTCAGATGTAGGTCAGTCCATCCTCTAAGCACAGCACCGGCTGCCGTGCCAAAACAACTTAGTGCTTCCTTTGACGTCAACAATACGTAAAACTCGATTGCGGCTTTTGTCAAAGACAAAGCAATTTTGAAAACAAGTCTAAGTTCGTATCTATGACAACGGCATAATTGAGGACTCTGAACGACCCTTTGTCGAGATTCTGCAATCATGACCAGTGCAAAATAGAGAAAACAAAAATAGCACTGACAACAACCAGTTACCAATTCTATCTGGAGTCGAGTTGTTTGCATCAACTCAATTAAGGGACAAGAACACCGCGCTCGAGGCCTGATGCAAAACCCATTGAAGCGGAAATAACGACTTCATCGAGTTAGGCAATAACTTGCGAAAAGTGAATAGCAAAATATTACAACATCTTAGTTGCTAATACTGAGTGTACCGGCGCGAACACGACTGTGTACACGTTGAATTGCTAAACGCAAAACACGAGTTCTAATCTATGTCATTGCCACGTTATAATTTTCACCTGTCTTATGTTGACTGTAAAACGAAGAGTCATTGAACAACATATGTTTCCTCAAAACCAGTGCTGTTTTACTTCTAATTATGAAGTTATTTTCGACCTCAATGCTTTCATTGAAGCTCGACTACCACAATCTGAACAGGCATTTGAAGCACCCTGCCACTTCTCTAATAGAAAAGTTTATGGACACAGATGGTTAATCAGAGTGACTTGTTCATTTGCATACAATTGGACTTATTATACCAAGCGCTGTGGCTAAAATCATCAGCTGGGGTATCAAGTAGTGATGTACTTCAACGTAGTTATGAGTAAAGAAACGCATCCCATGTTGGAGATTGTATAGTGAATGCCTTTTCACAAAGTACAATAAATTGCTGAACTGACCAATCTCTGCTGGACAACATAGTCAACAAGGGTCCCCCCCCTGGTACCAAGCCTCATTGGTAAGGCAATGAATAAGAAAAGAAGACCTAGCTCACAAATCTGATAGTGTTGCTAGCCAACAACTAGTCAATTGGATAATGAAATTCCCTAATCACAAAGCTCTTATACACAAAGTTACCTAATCATCACATAGGCTAAAAATCAAAACCATGGCCATAACTGTACTACAATAACCCAGTTAATAGTATTCATATAATGAACTGCCCATAAAGAACAACGTGCTCCTTTCTTACCTACATACCCTAATATACAGAAGGAAAACCAGATTATTTATTTATGACCTAATTTCATTACATATGTACATATGACAAGTAAATTCAGTGACATTCTGTAAAGTCAAAAAGGCATTTACTACTGTCATCCCTTAAAAGCCAATAATAAGTACAAGACAAATGGTAGCATAATAACATCAAAGATTCCAAATGTAAATACTGCATTCATGGTATGTGTCTGATCTGATAAAGCAAAAAAAACATGGGCTTGTGTTTTACGAAATGGATTATTTGATGACATTTCTTTGTAAAACTTAAATACAGTGCAAAGAAAACTATAAGGGGATGGTGGTAAAAATTTCAATCTTCTTTTCTATGTATTTGATTCTCTTTTTATGATATTTGGTTTTTAATTGTACCCAAAATCAGTTTAAAAAAGCTGTTCTACTACAGCAAAGAAATCAAAATGGATATGTATATAGAGCTAAAATCTATTCTCAACAGCGCTTTGGGATCACTGAAACTTCATTGTAAAATTTCTTGATAGGCAAAGAATGTGGTATATAATTGGAAATCGGAAGTAACATCAAGTAATAATATCCCTAACAAGTATTTACGTTACATTTTGATAATAATGCACGAACGTAGACAAATCTTCTGTGAAATGCAAAATACTCATGAAACTTTACTGGATATTGTAATTATAAGGTGGATGTGTGGGCATCACATGACCCAGTGTTTCTTATTTGCAAAGCATATCATGGTAACAGCCTATCAAACTGGTCACAATTCTAGAAGCATAGTAGCAACCCATTCCTACTCAGCTGCTTTGTGCCACTCTTACCATTTCAACGAAACAACCTAACAAGTAGGTCTTAAACATAACAGCTTCACACTAACCATTTTAGTGGGTTTTGTACCTATTTAGACTAGATCGACTGAATAGATAAGATAGATTTTACAATACAAAAGTCTGGTAGTGCCATAGGGGTCAATACAAAATCACTGTAATAACATCTCAAAACTATTGAGTTACTCTCTTTTGACCATAGTAGAAGAAAGTTTACTATCAGTGTAACAAGAGACGGCTAGCACCACTTATCCAATCCATACATTTAGTGGATATCTATTTGCGTACTGTAACTACTCACCTTATGACAAAAAACCTGTCTTGACTATCTGTATTAGTGACACTTTAGTAATACAGTAACCCTACTCAGTATCATAAAAACATCGATTGTGATTTCCAAGATACAAATTTCGTGAGCTGTAAGTCATTGTAAACTTCAACATTGGAATTTTCGAGTGCTGCATTTCATGAGTAACGACCAGTGCTTTGTCTACACTTGCATTAAATTGTAACTATGTCAATAAAAGGTTCTTATTCAAAAACAAAATGACAAAATATGTATCGGGATGGAATTCAATATCAGAAAATCATTACCACTACATCTACAATAGAATGAGTCGCAGTACCAAAACATTTTGATCAGTACTTGGGAGGTAACGATTTTGGTAAGAATTGCTTAGAATTTGCTTTCTCAGAGTTTACTGTCTTTGTTTCGCTCAACACGACATTCCAGAATCCCACAGATTGAACCTTTTAATAGCGACATCACATTTAAGCCCCTAACGAATGGCTATTCCTTTAAGGATCTTAGCGAACCCTGACCATATTGAGGGAGGAAGTATTATCACCAAGAGGATATATTGATAAGTGGTAAAAACGAAATAATGTACTGCGGCAAATGTAATGTTCCTTCACTGCAGCAAATTAGCTCTAAACTTCTAGTATTTAATGAAATTTCTCCTCAGACTTCGATCCATCGACGCCACTGGATTTAAAGGTATTACATACAGCACGCTAACTTATCAAGGGTAACATATAAGTCGAGTACTAAAACTGAAGTTTGATGCGAGAAAATCTAAACTATGACTGTACCCCAAAAGAGAAGAAATAAACACGCTAATTAACTGATACTTGCCCTTGCACAACAATTTCAACGGACGGCGCTACGGGTTCACAGGGTAGAAAGCAAGTGGTATGGCTAAATATCTCTTTCTTTACAACTACATCTTCCACAAGCTCTTAAGTAGGCTGTCAAGTGACAAGGTAAAATACATCAATCTACACCTGCTTACCGTAGAAAGTCGATGTTATTCATTGCGAGCACGGCAATGATGACAGTTTCTGTTAGCTACCATCAGATACTACCAAATTGTTTCCAACAGTACAAATGAAATGAGTTGGCAAAAATCTAGCGTTTCTTTTCAAGCTCAATAACATACGAAATACGTTAACTCGGGTTGTTACACAGACTTGTTTGTTCAAAAATAATCGTTTCTGAACTGAGACGTCTAAAAATCAGTTCAACGAAGTACAACCAAGAAATTCGAACACGCTCCACGGGAACATATTAAGTAGCATCTTTAAACACGCCGACGAAGGGTTTACATGAAATGGCAGGATGCTTATTCCTCCGAATAACGGCTAAAATTCGCTCGACAATATTTCGAGGCAATTTGGTTACTTAAAAGCTGATATCATTTGGCTTAGGTTAAACAGCTTCGAGCAAGCAACTTGCATCGTGTCCCTATCTCAAAGCATCCGTAGCACTTCGTTATTCCCAAATCACGTAACCTACTCTGTTACACTGGGAAAATTTCTTTTACTTTCACATCAAAGTATCTTCTCGGCTCGTATTGAAATAAAGTAAACACAATTATTGTCATGTAGTAAAAATAACAAAACAGACATAAACTTGAGAAAGTGATAAAAAGATAAATAAACCACTATCAAACCTTTAACGTCTTCGTTGGGTGCATCAGTTCGAAATTCTGCTTGGTCCTCGTGTCCTCCAACCGAAAAGTATATGACTTTCGCGGTCATGATTTTGGAATAGATACAAGAACTCAATGAAAGGCAGAAAGGTCAGGAGACAACATAATAGTACCTCGCATCAGTAGCATCCGACTTGCATTTCTTGTCGTGCCTGCCTTTTGTTGACACAAGTAGTTCTACAACTGGATGTATACGTTTGGGAAACTCAGGATCAGGAGTTCACCGACGTCGTAAAGGAGTCTAGGCCTAGTGGAGGTTCCCCTGCAACTTATGAAAGAATTGGCGCCAAACGCAAGAGTCAAAATTTCAATGAGTCAAAAAATCAAGTAGAAGTCAGATGAACAACCCTACTATTCTGCAGCTGCATAATGTAAATCAAACATTCGTAGAAGCAAGGGAGCTATTGTCCCCAATACGAAGGATTATTTAACTTTTATATGACTACGGGGCAATCTAGTACGTAAACGTTCGAAAATGTTGCGCGAAGAAAAAAGTAGAGAACAGGGAAATTTTTCAGGAAACGAAGAGAAAGAAGTGTTGTTAGAATAAAAAATTTCGAAGAGGAAAATTATCAAAGGCACTAGGATCCGTAAGTTGCGAACTTGAAATTTCTGGAAAATATAAATCAAGAAAAGAAGGTTTCGTCGGTAAAATGAAATTCACAGGTAAGGCTATAATACGATGATGTATGATCATATTCAGGACAAGGATCGTATTTTCCATGATGCAACATATCTCAAGCTGAAGCAAGTGGAATTCATAACAGGGGTCAAGTAAAAGCATCCACAGTTGCCCAAACCCATGAATTAGATTTGAACGCTGAATTTTCAAAGACGATAGTGAGTATCGCTCACATCAGTACTCTCCACTTTACTGTATAACTGTAGGCCTATAATCTCCGATGTTTATTTCACTGCAAACTTTCAAAACTATTTGAGAAAAATATTCATCCACTCCTTTTATTCAAATCGCCCTGCAATGTAAAGTATCGGAGAGTAGTATGAAATGCAGGGGCGGGGGAAAGTCAAGCAGATTGGGGGGGGCAAGTAGGCTGGGCTCAAATTTACTTTTTCACGTTCAACAGTATGCAGAAGCAAAATCTGCCCTCAAATGAGGCTTATTCCTCTCTGCTAATCAGGAGGTACAATGAGAGATCGCAAAATCTGTTTTGTGTCTCAATTGCATATTCTGCTGTGAATGTGACACAATTTTGGTCGCAATCAATTTCAATTTTGATCAAGCTAAAATGTGGTCACGGAAAAAAAAGAGATTTAGCAAATCTTTTGGGGGCATGACCCCCGCTGCCCCCTTGTTCCCCCGTCCCTGTGAAATGATTTATATCCAGGAAATAAGGAGTTCGGGAGAACTTCAGGCTGCAATTTACCGGAATATCAGATGTTTTGGGTAAGAAAAGTTGCAAAATTGGAAGGAAAAGGCTTGCATCTTTGAAGTTTAACAACGTTCTCTGCCCACAATTTTTTGTGAGTTTGAGGTTGCTAAGGACTCTCCTCTTTGGTTTGTCTATTTCGATGTTAAATTCTATCATTTAATGTTATACATTATCTACAACTTAGATAATAAGGTAAAGATATACGGTTATGAATAACTTATCCAAACAAATTCTTGAAAAGAAACGAAAGCGAGTAACAAGCATTTACCTCAGGGGGAAATGAAAAGTAGCAGAGTTTTGAAAGTTATTTTAATTCCGCATTATGGATGCAGACACGAAATCTGGGAAGAGTCTTAATCGAGTATCCCCTGAGGTAATCCATTTTCTAGAAACCTTGTAGGGTCTACACTTTTGCCAGGTTTGTTTTGACAAAAATTATAGAGAAATCATATAGTTTAAGGGAAATTTTGCTTCTACATTGCTTCTTTAGTAGGCATACCAGGAAATCCTAATGTTGATTTTTTTGCAAATTGGGTGTGCGTCTTACTTCCGTTTCCTGGATAATGGATGCTTCAAAATAAGTATAACGTTATTGAGTTGTTTGTAATTTTGTAGGAAAAAGCTTTAAATAAGCGATGGCCCTACTGTTGATCTTTCCAGTGTTGTCCTAAATGTAGGAATTATTAAGGCATTGCTTTTATTGCTTGAGAGCTTCGCTCTGCAGAAGAAATTAGCTATTGTCTACTCGCATACTTTGCTCATTTATTCAAAAAATATCACGATTTGTTCACCATTATCGTCATTACATATACCATGGGTTTTTTATCTAACCATCAATACGATCCTTTGAAGATATCTGCCAAGATACAGAAATAATTCCAAGAATAAATAAAATCAATATTTGCAGCAAACTAGCTCTTTATTTAGAGAGATGTTAGATAAACAAGTTAAGTTATTATACCAAAATGGCAGTTGTAGCAGTAGCAGTAGCAGCAGCAGTTGTAGCAGCAGCAGCAGTTGTAGCAGTAGCAGCAAAAGCAGTTGTAGCAGTAGTAACAGTAGGGGCTATAGCACCAGTAATATAAAAAATAGCAGTTATAGCAGTAGTTATAGTAGTAGTAGTAGTAGTAGTAGTAGTAGTAGTAGTAGTAGTAGTAGTAGTAGTGGTAGTAACAGTAGTAGGAGTAGTAGGAGTAATAGTTGTAGTAATAGTAGTAGTAGTAGTGGTAGTAATAGTAGTAGTAGTAGTAGTAGTAGTAGTAGTAGTAGTAGTGATGGTAGTAGTAATAATAGTAGTAGTGGTAGTACTAGTAGTAGGACGAGCAATAGAAGTAATAATAGAGATAGTAGCATTTATGGCAGTAGCTGCTGTAGTACCAGTAGAGGCAATAGCAGCAGTAATGTAAATAGTAACAGTTATAGCAGTAGTAAGAGTAGTAGGAGGAGTAGTAGGAGTAATAGTAGCAGTAGGACGAGCAATAGTAGCAGTAATAGAAATAGTAGCATTTATGGCAGTAGTGGTTGTAGTAGCAGCAGTTGTAGCAGTAGCAGCAGGCGTAGCAACGGCAGCAGTTGTAGCAGCAATAACAGTAGGGGCAATAGTAGCAGTAGTATAAATAGTAGCAGCTATAGCAGTAGTAATAGTAGCAGTAGTATAAATAGTAGCAGCTATAGCAGTAGTAATAGTAGTAGTGATAGTAGTAGTAGTAGTAGTAGTAGTAGTAGGAGGAGGAGGAGGAGTAATAGTAGTAGTGGTAATAGTAGTAGTGATAGTAGTAGTAGTAGTAGTAGTAGTAGTAGTAGTAGTAGTTGTTGTAATAGTAGTAGTAATAGCAGTAGTAGTAGTAGTAGTAGTAGTAGTAGTAGTAGTAATAGTAGTAGTAGGACGAGTAATTGTAGCAGTAATATAAATAGGAGCATTTATGGCAGTAGTGGCTGTGGTAGTAGCCGTAGCAGCAGCAGTTGTAGCAACGGCAGCAGTTGTAGCAGGGAGAATAGTAGCAGTAATATAAATAGTAGCAGTTATAGCTGTAGTAGTAGTAGTAGTAGTAGTAGTAGTAGTAGTAGTAGTAGTGGTGGTGGTGGGGGTAGTAGTAGTAGTAGTAGCTCTTTTAGCAGTTGTAGTAGTAGCTCTTTTAGCAGTTGTAGCAGTAGTAACAGTAGGAGCAACAGTAGCAGTAACAAAAATAGTGGCAGTAGTAGCTGTAGTAGCTTATGTAGCAGTTGTAGCAGGTTGGATCTAGAATAGAAAGACAATGTATGGTAAGAAGAGATTGCGTATGAAATAAGTAAAGCTGATACAAATGGTAATACTAGAACACGATTACTTGAATAACGTATGCAAGCTGCAAAAGGGTCTTGTGCTTGCAATGCTATACTGCATGTCTAGGTAGATAGGGTAAATGGTAGTGCCCTAACGGTACCAAGAGCAAGAGATAGATCAGAGTAAATGCTAACTATGACTAATTACGAAACATAAATCAATGTTATGCACTCACTTCATTTACAAAGGGACTAGAATTTAGCTGGAGATGACTATCCATGTAAATATTATAAATAAATTGAAACTATATGACAGTACAAGATTCACTAAAAATGTATAGATATAACAAAAGGTTCATCAATGCAGCAGATATCAATACAATGATGCAGTATGACGCATTTCAAACCAATAGTACGTTCATTCACGAGACGTGTTATGCAAACGTATATTCAACTCAGGTGAAGTTACAGATAAATCTATCAGGAAGAATATAAGTTAAAATGCTTAATTGATCAGTTAGGCAAACTAAAAGTACATTAGAGCTCATTAGTGACACCATCATGGGCATAGATGCAAGGGTTGCGGGGGGTGCGCTAACACCTCCAAAATTTATCTACATCGGTGATGCAAAGTTAAATCTAGTGTAACTACATGAATAGGAGGAGACGAACGAAAGTACCGGGTTACCTTTCATGAAAAGAGATGCCTTAACCTTTACGCGTCGGTATAAATCTGTACCAAGGAAATTCGAAATAGCAGCACTATTCTGTGTTTGATAAAGTCCTCATTGATCTAGAACGGCGATTTGATTATTCTAAAATGAACTCTGCGAAGAAGTGATAGCCTTTGCTATCCGAGGAGATCTGAAATCCAGTTTCAAGTATGTCTTAAATGTATTTAATGGATGCTTAGGAGTCAGTCATGAGTAAGTTTATCATCACTTACTGATCCTAAAAGATTTCTTCAGGGAGTTGGTGCACAATTGATACAGCATCTGTTCCCAAAACTCTGTCTTCACTATCAATTGTGGCCTTAAGATATATGCTGTGATGTAAATATCAGCACTGCAGACTTAGTATCATTTTGGCATGGCCACGGTCCACTAGTTAGAGAAATGTACATTAGTGAGCTCGCAACTTTTTCACTACGCATACAGATATGAAGTACGTATACTGAAACAGATTTATAAAAAACCTGTATCTTTTACAACATGCCTGTTTCCCTTTCAAGCTACAAGGCCTAGCTACCACCTACATCGTTTGGCTCTTTCAACTTCCAATTACAAATTTCAATCTGGAAATGGAGGTATTATCGTATATACTCTAGAAAATTTCCACTGACTTCACCCCTCAGAATCGTACCTCCTGATTTCTCTGTTTGTCCCGAGGCAGGAAACAACGCCTTGATAAGGTGTAGATGGACTTCCTTAGTGTTTGTTGGGTTTTTTTGTTTATCTTGCTTCCAGGAAGAGTCAGCTGTCCGACCTGTGCAGTCCAAGTAAGAAAATCTTGTGTTAAGCTCTGCTGTGCAGCGTGCTGTCGCACTCTAGATAAGGTGATCAGGTTTTCTCATTGCAATTCAAAGTGAAGAAAGCCTGCTGTGGGGCAATTGTTATGGGTGATAAAAGCAAGTAAGGTTCACCATGGGCGGAGAAAGTAATAAAACAATGAAAGAGGAGAAGTAAAAGCCTTGGGCACTGGCAGCTGGAACCTTGTCTGATAAGAGTATAGATGTTGAGATCAAAAGACAAGGGGATAGGCTGGAAGCAACTGACTCATCACCTCAACTGCAAATAAGATGCAAAGATGTAGAAACGTAGAAAGATGTAATTCGTATGGCCTCTGTTAGTAAGTGGACTAGCGCTAGGTTGTGGCTACAGCACAGAATGGAAGTGTGATATACATTGTTACAGGTGTCAAAATATTTTGATCAGTGGAGGAGGCTAGTTACCATGGTTTTCTTTGTCTTTTCCTGTGAATCAGGATATCAAACATTTTTGTCGTAGTGGTCTGTTGTAGTATGTTAGATTTTGGTTCCTCCACCTCGAAACCTCAGCGCAGCTCGTGTCCTCGATACTTATATAACTTCTTTTTATCGTTGAACAGGTTTATGATAAGTACCCATAATCAATGTATTACCAGCGACATTTTCAAAGCAAAAAGAGAGGGAATAGCTATGATTCTTTGGAAATGTAAGACATTTTTTATTTAAAACCCTCCATATATTTTAACAATAAGAAAATGAGATACTGAGGATGTGGCATACCTTTAATCATATCTCCAGGATATCGGCATATCGTCATAGCAACACAATGTGATAAGCAAGGTTTTCGATGTAATCCGTTGGAGCCTTTTCACAGAGAAAGAGGTCTGAGAAGACATTGGTGAACGAGTTAAAACCACTGATCTCTGAAAATGACTGGATCGAGTTTTGCCATTGTTTTGCAACAGCGAAAAAGCGTGGTTAAAAATACGAGACCCAAAAAGTTAAAATGGCGCGGAAGGTCCGCAATCTTACGTAATGTTACTTATAAGCTTGTTTAATGGGGACCAAAAATGGCGCTCAACAACTGACCTCGCTTTGAGACAGAAGATGCTCGATCCAGTGTTTTTTAGAGATCAGTGGTTAAATTTGCAGAACTAAAAGAAGATAATTTGTTTCATTAAATTCCCCCGACAGTGCTAGATGGTTAGATGGAAAGAAAAGGTTATTAAGAGAGTCGTGGAGGTGGATTTGGGAATGGAATATTTCGCTTCGAAATTTCCTTTTAAGGCATCATACATCATGCTACCGTCAGCCATACATTGATGTGAAGGAACCACCACAGCGGTAACCAAACATTTTGTTCAAACCAGGTGCTAATTACTGCAGTCGAGACGGACTGCATCATATTTTTGAAGATACTGCTGAACTTAATAATAGTCCTTCTTTCCAATACTTGGTTAAATCAAGTACTAGTTTTCGTGTATTACAAAGTACTTATGCAAATAGACAGTTTGTACCTGTTATATATGTTGACATTTTTTACAAAAATGCAGAAAAATGGAACAGTAAATTTCAAAGTTTGTTTATGACCCAATGCATCAAGGTAGCACGAAAGTACTTTTCAGATAATCACATCATCTCAGTGGATACTGATTAATAAAAACACGACACCGATCAGGTAGCCATATTTGTGATTGGTTGTTTTAAAACACGTTCTTCCCTTTTTGTGTTCCAATCTGGCTATTTTTGCTTGTCTGTTTGCATGTATGTATATATGTATGTATGTAGAAAGAGATTTGCTACTCCGAGTTTCACGCATTCACAATCATCAGGCAAATTTACAAGACTTATTTATAATAAGATTTATGCATCGGGCACTCTTGTATGTTCAGATAATCTTCCTGATTAGTTACGTATGTATGTATGTATGTATATATGTATGTATATATATATATACATAGATATAGATCTCATAAACATGAAGTGCTTGGGGCGCTGGCCCGGTTCGAACCCAGGATCTCCCACTCCGAAAGCGAAGACTTAACCATTGCACCTAATAGTGCAATAGTAACGTCGACAATCAGGGTAGTCGATCCCGAATTTTTCACCACTGCCAGCAACCCTACTTTTTGTTTCGCTGTTAGCTTCATCAGTGCCATTTCATCGATATAAGTACTCAGGCAGAACACACAAGCAGTCATGATTTACATAGCATAAAAGTCATTAAACATGAAGTGCTTGGGGCGATACAAGTAAAGGTACTAGTCTCCTTTGAATACCTTCTTCAACGTTTCTATTCCTCCATTATCAATTCAAACTAAATATATGACACCCTTCCCAGAGATTTTATAGAAAGCTAAACATTCACTCCCATCTTTTAAACGGAGATTTTTCACTGTCTTTTATACTCTTAATTTCCTTTCAATGTATCAAAACGTGTCACGTGTACGTGTCTGGTCGAGGAATTCGTATTTTATTATGGTTTTAATATACGCATTATGATTCAGATGCATTGGTAAACTACTCCCTGTGTTCACTGATATGAGTACTTTACCCTCGTCCTCTTTTCTTGTATCACGACCTTTTGCAACAGATTGGGGCAAGTGAATAAATGTTTTAAGGTACTTCTTGTGGTCATAAATTCATTTAAGTGTGTACTTGCTCCCAACCAAATATTGCCATGGAGATACTTTTCTCTAAAGCGGCCTATTCACTCTTAAGCTTTGTCGCTGAGTGACGTAGCGATATTGATGATAACGATGGCATTCCAAACAGTCTCTAGCAACAAAGATTACAAAAATCATGGACACAAATATAGGTTGGTCTGAGTCAGTATAGGATAACTTATTTTGCAGATGAAAATGTTATGGTAATCGATAGAAATTATTTTGCACCAGAAGATAGAAATTCCATGCAAATACATCAAGTTCGCAAAAGCTCTTAAATCATTGTTTGGTTGTTAATAACTATAGAAGGTGATAGTAAAGATGTGCACTTCTAGGCGACCAACAAACACTTAAAATAATTGGCAGGGGGGCATGAGATATACCTTTGGAACTAGTACAATAATTTACAAATAGATATTAAGGCTGTATTAACTGTGCCATGAAAATATGATACAATCATAGATTTCTTATTATAGATGGTGAATTGTTGTCTAAATTATGAAACAGAGGTCGTAGTTAGATGTATTTTAGAGTAGGTAAGTTTCTTACACCAGCATTTTCCCTAAATTTTCACATTGTAATTGCCCTTAAATAATGTTCTGAAGTTTTGTTCTTCAGGAGGAAACCTTACTGTGTAGACCAGAGTTTTTTCATACTAAATTAAATTACCACTACACTAAATTACCTTCACTTGATAAGCTAACTTCAAACTTTAACATAGACAATTTTCAGTTCCAGGCCCCGCCCGTTTTGAAATGTCTCGAAATATTGGTAGAGGGCCAACCACACCCCACCCCGCCCTCCACCCGTGTGACAACGTAAGTCCCAAGACCTCGTAAGAAATAGTTTTAAAAATTTCCAAATTGATGCAGTAAGTAGAATGTTATTGTATGCTTTATTGTTCTGTGGACCCTTAATCAACTTTTGAGACATATTAATGTAGCCAAAGGGCACATGTTCAGAACGTTGTTTAAATTTTCTAAAATCGTCTTGAACACACAATAAAACACCCCAAGTTATCTAAAGGATACTTTAAATAAAACAAAAATATATTTAAGCTGAAGTAAGTATTTCCTTTAAAAGAGCTGTTTTCATAAACGCATCTTTGAGATATGAGGTGTTTCTGCTGCATCCGAGATTATGAAACACATAATCTCTGGCTGCATAGACAGTTTTTCATTAGGGCGCTTATTATAGTGCCAATTCTTTCCAATAGACTATCATTTGGTATGGGCTAATTGATGGCATCTAGGTAGCCTCTCATACTCTCATATAGACCATAACGACATAGATGCCCTCATTGGTTGAAGTGCCTTTGGTTGAAAACCTCTTGAAACCATTATTCAATTTCCAAAGTCAGACCTCATACATTGACATATTAAAGCAATGTGAACATTTTTGTCATCCTCGTGTACTTAGGGTTATCCTCAAAGTAAGAAAAGATACACTGTTCCAAAGATCAAACTCACAAACATAGGCTACAAAGGGCAGAGAAATGGGACTCTACCTTGGTCAACCGTGGTTCTGTTGTTGTAAAATCACCCAGTTAGTTATCGTTGGATTTAAAAATGAGGAAACGGTTTCAAGCCATTTCAAGGCCATGTGAGCGATTTTATTATTCTACCAGTGTAATAAATCAAAATGGTGTTTTTGCTGGATATATACAAGTGGCTTAGGAACTATTTTTATTACACTGGATAATAATAAAATCGCTCATATGGTCTTGAAATGGCTTGAAACCGTTTGCTCATTTTTAAATCCAAGGATAACTAACTGGGTGATTTTACAAAAGCAAAATAACTGTCATATCCTTCTTCGCTTTCCACGGTTGGTGCAAGATGGGGGGAGGGGGGGGGGGGCGTTGAAAAGAAAAAGAAAATTCGCGGCGTTGCATTAATAAGTTATTCAGAATTGAGAGTCCTATTCAAACTTCTAAACGTTCTAAAGAATTGTTCATCAAGACTCGTAAATGTGGTAGGCTTTAGGGTAGCAGGAGACGGTGGCCGGTGGCTTCTTATTCGAGTACAGAAATCTATTTAAGCAGCATTTTTTCATCAGTATTCTGAGATTAGGGCGAAGCCTCCTATACCAATATTTAATTTTTATTAATTCCGGAGTTCATTACAGAATGATTGGTTCCTCTGTCATTCATAATGACTTTCTTCCACTTCTAGCGACTTTTTCACAAGGAATCTTTAATCATTCTTAAACCTTTCTAGTCACATCATAACTCCTGGTCCCAAATAGCCCGAAACAATTTGCAATAAAAGTAAACAATCAAAATAACAAAAGCTATATTTTGGATATTAATAATTTTCATTCAAATAGAATCACGTCATGAACACGAAGATGTTCGAAAATAACTGATATAAATTAAACTAAATAAATTTGGCGTAAATTAGTCATCAAAATGTGGATGAAAACAATGATGGAAGCATAAGACCTCAAAAATTTGCTTTCTCTCCCGTTCACCTAAAGTTTTGCAAAGCCACCTCTCACTATGTTAGTCACCTTACTTTTGAAAAAATCTTTAAGCTCGAAAACTCTAGCTCGAAACTCGAAACATTTGCTAATAACAGAAAGTTGTTTCTTGGAATGAACTGATCATCTTTCGTCCCTTTGCCAGCAACCCTCTCATGAAGTTTTCAAAAATTATCTTGGCATATAAATAGGCCTCTTTCTGAAGAGCAGATCCCGATATTAAGAGGTTATCTCCTTTGCAACTTGTGCTCACAGTTTACAACAGGGGGTGACCACTCTACTTACATTTCAAACAAGCAGTTTATCAAGTTGTAACTTCTCCATAGCAGTTTCGAAGTTCACAAAAAGGGAAAGCAAGGTTATTTCGGTAGGTTTACCCGTGACAAGATCTTGCTAAATTGCTTATCAAATGTCATACTACTGTTTCAAAAGTCGATTGTTATTCACAACAGAGAACAACTCTAGTTTTTAAAAATAGATTTAATTGCACTAAGATTTGCCAGAGAAAGGAATAAAAACACATTACAGAACAGAATAGGAACGTTATAAAACGTGACCATACAATTAAAGACAATTAGCAATCACAAGTAAATGTTGATCATAACCAAAAAATTAGCGATGTATAATAATCATAAAAGCATGTTGTCATTTCATAAAGACAGTACACAATTACGAAAACTGGCGAAAGGAAGTCATAATCGTATTAAAGTTCGTTGTATGATGTGTTGAAAGACACGTATTAACTTGTATGTAGGTTCGTGAGTAGACAAACTGACTGCAATATAACCATCTAAATGTTAGTATATATAATGTAACATATAGAACTCATTAAAATAAACAATTTCCTTCAGGTTTTGATATTTTCATTTTGTAAATCTGAGGACTGTTTTTTCAAGATAATATATTATACATGTTATATAAATATTATCTATATAACAGATTGGTACGGTGTCATTGTTAGGGAAGACTGTTGACATAACGCAAGGAAAAATAATAAAGAAAGAAAACTCCCTGTTGTTTTGCTAGTGCAACTAGTTCCTTGCCTTCTAAAACGATCTTTAGGCTCTTGTTGGTAGTTTCTACAACTTACTGTTGTTTACAAGTTTCCATTGTTCAAACCTGGCGTTCGATTTAGATCTTAAATTACATATTGCATAGTTCTGCAATCTAGTATAAGGTACGCTAATCATTTAAGAACACGTTGTGCGAAATTGTATACGGATGCCCACTTCCGTATAGTAGGTAAAGTTAGGTTTGCTTTTCACTCGGTCGTTCTCGAATCTGTCCACGTCAAAGCAAGAAAACCATTGCTTTGAAAACAAAAAGAATTTGTCTTTTTCATTGGGCCTTTTCAGTTAAGCACTCAGATTCGCAGACACTGATTGGTCCAAACAACACCAATTTGGCAATCAGATTTCTGATTTGCTACTTTTAAAACACCGTTGGATTTAAATTCTATTGATTTTTTGCTCAATTTCAATCCTGACGATTTTGTACTCTGAGGAGTGTCAGACAAAGAAAGCTTTTCAGTAATAAAATATTTTCGCTGTTTCGTGCAGTTTTAGTCATAAAGTTGTTCGATTGAACATTTGGATTAAACCTTTAAGTGATCAATGTATGATTTCGTGTATTACGAAAAGGGTTGTTTCCAAATTACATTCTCGACATTTTGAATGTATTTCGTACAGGGAAGTATGATAAAGCAGATTTTTGTAATGACCAGAAAGCAATAAGATGGGTTGAACATATCCCTAATGAATTCAAAAGAACTGGTCCTATTGGTGTCCAACAAGGATCAGTCATGGGACTGTTACTGTTCCTTTTTTTATTTTCTCTGTCACTGCAGCACTCCAATAAGTCTTGTTTACTGATGTCAGAGTGATTACTTTCTCTGATTAAATTTATTGAAACTCTGTATTTTTTCAGAATCTTAAAACTTGCCGCAATTACTCATTATCATATTCAAAATCGTTTGAGAATGAGTGCTTATCGTTAATAACTTAGTAGAAGATTTCAGGAAAGGTGATTTAATACCTCTCATTTTGTTTTCTAACAAACAAATACACCAAAAAGATATTTACAAGAATGCTGGCTATCTTAATGTCTCGATTCTTAATCAAAACGTGCTCAAATGACTTCAGCAAGGGCTGCAAAATGCAAATTGTTTAGTCAAATATCGAAATATTTGGAACATGTACCCTTGTGACCAAATTTCTCATCTGGTTCATGTAGGATTATATTGTTAACATAATGCGATATATTTTAGTTTTATATCTGTTTCTAACTGCATCTGTTAAATTTAATAGCAGCTTCATAGGATCCGAAAAGTCAGTAATGGAATATTATAAGTTCACTGTAGTAACTAGACTCTTATTTAGCAGATTAAGTTAACATTTTAATGTTGCCCTTATCGGTTCTTCCGTGACCTCTTTTTCTGATGTTCTGCAGGAAAGCGTACATGTTATATTAAATGAGGATAAACAAAGCATCCATGGCTCTCAGATTGTTATGCAAGGGATTAGGAAACTGAATGATGAGACAATCCTTTGGATTCGATCATTACACACTTAAATGAAAGACTTAGACAAGAGAACGATCAAGGTTAGAAGAAAACTAGGAAAGCGTATTACGACATAAAAAGATGCACTCTGCATGCACAAACATTACATGACCATTCGTACATATTTATATACACAGTCTTCACAGTTTATTTGCTTCTTTTAGAGTAACATGGATATAAAATTAACTGTCCTTTGTACTTTTTTTCTTAAGCAGACTGTCTTGGGATTACTTTTACTCTTTCTCAGCCCACTACTACCAGGAGAAATACCCAGCAAGTCTGTCTACAATAATTCATATTTCACATCATCGAACTTCAAAGGAAACTCTCTAGATTGAAAGCGACGGTGCTTGGTGTTACAGATCGATGAGGCTTTCTAAAAACCCGCTTATGCTAGAGGACTGGGACTAGTGAGGAAGAATTTGAAAATTAAACAAGCACTTACCAGTGTGAAGGTTAATTGGAATTCTTCCTTAGTAGATCCCAGTCCGAGAGTTTAAGGCTTATATACGGGGGTAGGAATAATCGGAATGGCTGGGAAAATCCCCCGAACGCACTAAGCGGGTAGTGTAGAATACCTGGGGAGATTCTCAAACACCTATTAGCCAGGGTGGTGGTAGAGAAAAGCTTTATGAAACAAGCCCATGAATGCACACAAAAGTATAAACAAGAATGAAAATACATGGGATCATACAACCTTTTGGATGAGAAACAATGAAGAGAATTTAATTCTAGATATTTGTCTGTGATGGATAGTAACAGGGGGGGGGGGGGGAGAATGTCTTGGGTTGGAAACAAATTGAGAAATTGAAAATTAATTGGGGCAGGGGATGTAACATCTATAAGCCACTAAAGGGTACATGTAGTTTTTCTTCCTCTGCTTTGACAGATCAACTTCAACATCATCAAAAGAGTATTAGAACAATCTGAAGGAGCAACCTCTCTTTGAGTTATGCCCATTGACCATGTGGTACCCGTACATCAACTTGAGATTTGTATTTCATCAACTTCTAAAGGTAAACGCAGTCTATTCCCTGGATTGTCACAACTAGTTGAACTTCCAGAACGTTTTACAATCTCTCGTTATTCCTCCTAATAAGCAGAGAGGCACCCCCCAGAGATTGCTGAAACGTACTGCCTCAAAAGAGAGTTCTGAGAGAGGTAAACACATGAAGCGTACTCCGAGCCACCTCCACGTTCCCATCCTGTCTCACTCTCACTCTTCTTCTATTTTTTTTATATATGATATTTGTTTAAATAAAATTATTGAGCACACGAACCCTTACAGCTTGAAAAACAGTAGGTGATAAACCAGAAGCCCAAGCCGTCTCTCACCTAACAGTTACAGGTGTTATTGGAGATGGACAGGGAAGTTTTCTGTTGTTATGGTTATGGCCGGAAACTCTGGTCAGTGGACCTCAGCAGAGGGCTGATGTTATGAATTTCACGGGCCCATGAATACCAACTGCAAGGTACAAAAGTAAGTCGTCAGCAGTTCGAAAGTCTTTTCGTCTTCTCCTTTTGACACCACCACTTCCTAGTTCCCACTTTCTTGAATGATTCTGGCTTTACTTATAAGCAATATTTGCTTCGTCGGAAAACAAAAGCCTCAGAACCTTGCAGAATAGTAACAACAGCAGACTACCGAGTCGCCACGATCAATGGAGGTATTACACTCGACAAAACAGACTAAATCGCTACGATCAACGACATGATAAGTGATAGAGTCAAGTCTAAGAAATTTGATGAGGGCCCGATGAAAATGATTCTAAACAAGGAAAACAAGCTGCAGAGCGATACTAACTGCAACATTATCTCCGCACTGATCTGTTCATCTATAACTCCCTGGAGTAATCATAACCAAAATATGCAAGAAAAGTACAATAACAAAATCTGAAGGGACTGCACGATAATAAGGATAGGACTTCAATACAGAGAAATTTATAAATAATAAGCAGATTGCACAAAAAGACATCCAACAATGGCGATTCCAGTAAAATGTTTCGTCCTCTTACCAATTGTTTGTGAAGTTCTTCCTTGATGCGAACCTCGTCTGCTGCGTCTTTGATCTTTTCCCTAACGGACTTGATCAAGGTTATTTTCTCCTCAAATTCTGACTGTAAAGAGAAGATTGTACAAACTGTTAATACAAACAACGCGATTCACTATTTGACGATGCCGTACACTACGTATTTTGCCGTGCATTGCATATTTTGCCGTGCATTGTATATTTTGCCTTGCATTGCATGTTTTGCCGTGCATTGCATATTTTGCCGTGCATCTCGGCATGGTACGGTCGGGTGGAATATAAATGCCAAAAGCCAAAAGCCAACCATTGGACAATGTTATAAACCGTAATACATTTAATGCAATGATGTCGAGAAGGTTGAAAAGTACTGACTTGCAGAACGTGCCATAACCTACATAACCTGTAGAAGGGCAATATTACTAGGTCCATACTATCGAATGGAAGCATCAAGAAATGGTTCAATTTCTGGCAATGTATAATTTGAAGAAAACCGACCCATGTCGTTGAGAAAGATATAACTGAATTGCTACAATACATATAAGTATGTAATGCTAGCTAAGAAAGGAAGTAAAGAAAACCCTCTTACCTCTTTAACTTCATTCAATGCTTTCAATTCCCTGTATTGACTGATTAACGGTGCACGATGCTTCTCCCACTGTGCTGCCAGATTTACCAGTCGCTGTGAACTGGACTGAACCAGTTGCTAAGAGAATGGGACAACGGAAGTATCTATTAAAATTGGGAGCGGCAAATACTTGATCGTAACGTTGTGGCATCACGTCACGCCTTCTTGAATCTACATTCGGTTGCCTCGAGTTAAAGCTTACATCAAAAAAGTTTTAACACAATTGTAGCATGGAAAATAACATTTGGGCGTCTGGTGTTCGTGACCGACAGATACAAAATGTAGTTAAAACAAATGGTTCTAATTGTCATCATCACGACCTTGGTCAGGTTCAGTCTGTAAACCGTATCTCACTCCCACTTGCAAACCCTAGAAACTTTTCAGTGATGAGTTCATCTGAAGTTATAAGCAACTACTGTGCAAAGTCGACCAGACCCCTAAACAAACATCCGGCCAGAATCTTACAGCATGCTTCCGTGCAAAAAAAAATGAGTCTACCGAAACCTAAACACTTTGATCAATAGCATTTTCAAAATATGTGGTGCGTTGACCAAACTCATACGTCCATTTGTAAGATATTGGTGGGCCAAAATTGTTTTGTCGTTTAATTAATCAAGGAGTCTGCTTACCTCTAATTTCCCGATATTTTGGGCAGCATCCGGCAAGAGGTCTATCGTTTTCTTTTTAACTCTGTACATATCCTCTCTCTCTTTTATTGCGTCCCCTAGCGTAGTCTCCTTTTCTCCAATCTTTAAAAGGAAAGTGGTCAAATTGAAGACAAAAACATAAATTCGATAGAATGGAATAGGATGGCATGGCATACGATGAGTTGCAGCTCGAGAGAAGAAAAAGTACTTCATGGGTAAGTAACTGGAATTAAATATATTAGCAGATGGATGAATAGATGAATCGACAGCCACCTTCACAGTCACACTAGCCAATACTTGGCTTCATTAACGCCAGGTACCTAGATTGAATGAAACAAACATTAATGTATAAAAGAGGGGTTGGAACCCTACATTGGCGCATTTGTAAATGCATAAAATGATTAAAAGAATGCAAGGACGGGGGATTGGACGAGCGGGAACAAGCATGAATGGATGCATCGGAAAACATAAAGATATACACATGATGCATGAAAGCAATAAGAACGTGGTGGACTGGAATGGGACTAGATTGGACTGAATGGAACTGGACTAGCTTTTCTAGACTAGATAGGACTGGACTGGACTTCACTGGACTAGATTGGACTGGGTTAGACTAGAGTGGACTGGGATTGGATTGAATTAGACTGGATTGGACTGGATTAGACTGAAATTGGATTGGGAATTGGATTGGATTGGATGAATGAATTCATGGATGGATTAGTGAATTAATGCGTGCGTGGATGCATGGTTGGAAGGAAAAAAGGAAGAATGGAAAGTAGGAAGAAAGGAAGGAAGAAAGAAAGAAAGGAAGAATGGAAAGTAAGAAGGAAGAAAGAAAGAAAGGAAGAATGGAAAGTAAGAAGGAAGAAAGAAAGGAAGAATGGAAAGTAAGAAGGAAGAAAGAAAGAAAGGAAGGTTGGAAGGAAGGAAGAAAAAACAATCGAAGGCCATAACAAGAAAGAAAAATGGAGTATCTGATATTCTCTGAATGTATTCAACTAATACCTCATCCGTTTCTTCTTCAGCTCGTTGTTTGTCAACCCTCATCGCCTCTAACTTTTCCGATAAATGTGCTAAGCTATCTCTTAACCCTGAGATTTCTTCTTCCCTTAACCGCTGTTTTTCCTACAATAAGTAAAACAGATAAATATAAATAATGCCTCTGCTTTAGCAACTGTAATTTATTCAAAAGTAATGCATGGTGGGTTAACATCTGTTTTATCTTTCAGTGTACAACTTACGGAAACTGATACGATAGAAAGCATCCATTCTCCTATGAGTACGATAAAAGGTATACTGTAAGCTTAGAAACTGTACTGGTGTTTTAAAGTTGAAAAGAGGAATGCGGCCAAAGCAATGTCTTTTGGAGCTATTTCTTACCAAAATGTACGAGAAATAGTCCATGAGCAGCACATAATTTTTTCCAAAATCACGAAATCGAAAATCCACTAATCACGGTTGACGGGAGAAAAAGCCTGATAGTGGCCCAGTCTCCTTCCACATTGACGTGATAGAAAATCATTCAGTCGGACGAAAGCGGAGAGACGAGAGCGGTAACACCTCTCATCAAAACAATCAGGTTACTAATCTAACAATTACGACCATAAAACCCATAATAATATCACATTGGGGAAAGTCAGACCTGCTTGATTCAACGTGATACGAAAGTAGTGGCTGAAGCACGTTTTGCATCATTTGTGCAGTGCCACGGAACCCGGACAATGCATACAGTGGAATTACATAATGCTGGCGTCATCACATTCATAAAACGAACAGACCTGATTTTGTCCATTAAAGAAACAGTCTTAACAAGTGTGGAATGAGTACATTAGCAGAGCTTGCACAGCAGTGACACACTGGTAACTCCACAAGAGGTGCTAATGTAAGAACTCACCTCTTCTGAGCTCGCAGTACTTTCAAGAGCCTGGCCTGCCAGGACTGTTTTGTCTTCTTCCTAAATCAAGTGATAGTATAAGTACTTTTATCGGTTTGAGAAGCTTCACTATAGATGTAGTCATACATACCATAATAAAGGGGATTTCCATCATAAAAATATCACACTAGGTTTTAACAGCTATTTCAAGTACAATGGGCTTCCAAATCTTCCAAAAGTCATCTTTGATAGGAACATAGCACCGAACAAAGGTTGATGATTCAACACACAACATCTGCAAGGAAATTTCCTGATAATTTCGAGTACATGCCGGCATCAGCAATGACAGCCTTTGATCACGGCTAAACCCCAACGACACTTTTAAGTAACACCTGCCGTCACGTCTGCGTGAACTTATAGTTTCCTGGTTCACATGGGCTGAGGGCTTTTGACGTTGACGACCTCAACTGAAGAAATAAAATTTCACATGTCCGTTCAGATCTTCTCTACGTCAGTCGCCATCCTGGATAGTAGTTGCAAAACTCACATAAGTTCCGTTTGACTATAAAATAGCATCCTACAGCAGAACTGAACGTAGAAACGAGGACAACATGTCTTTTATCCCTCTTTTGAAATTGTCTCCGGCGAGATTGAGAAATAAAAAGAAAAATGAACGTATATAAAAACTATATGGTGAACAGGTAAGAGCTCGCTTCTTCCTAAAAAATTCTTAATGTGCCCAGTAAGTACATGGCACCTAAAAACACTGTTAACATGTAGCTTGCTAACGGTTTCAGACTGCAGATTTGTACTTGAAACGCTTTATCAGTGAGCTGAGAGATGAATTAAATATTGTCAATCTTTGTAGTTATATAGACCTGCTCTCAAACTCCCTACCTTGTTGAGCGTTCCCATTGTAAGTAGTTCTGTTTTTACAGTGTAAAGATGGTTTTGTATAGTTGTTCCCTATTTCTGTGGCATACTGAACGTTTTCATGATGTAGAGGAGGAATTGCACTCGTTTAATTTTGTACTGGGGATCCAGCACCGATTTCAGTGGCTGGAAATTTCACTTGCTTTTGCTGTTTTACGCCATGTCGTCAAGGCAGTGTGAACAGACTTTGTGTTGCGACGCTGAGTATCTGTTCACCGTGACACAAAAAAGTTTAATCTCTTCATAAAACAACCATTAGGCAAAGCGGTATTGCTTGCTGAAGGGAAACACGGAGAAGCATCAATTTACATTGATTGCGTCATCTGAAGATTGCGCTTTGTGCCCCTGTGCTGCGCTAAAATACGTACCATTCTAAAGGAGAGAAAAGCGATCGATTCAGTTAGCACAACGTTTCAGTTTTGACACAATTTTTGCATTTCATAACAATCCGTTACACGAGAAATAATTTTGATAATCATTTTTCTTAACGTTTTAGGAAATTTATTACCGTCAAAATGAATAAACAACGGATAGCAACGAAGATGGCAAAGTCATTGTTTCTTCGTTTATACATTTTTTGCAGTGGTTCGTGTATAACATCTTTGTAATTCCATTCTTGAGAAACCATTTTAATCTACCCCTGGAAACAATTAACTTGTCTCTGTCGCAGCTGTAAATAGAGTACTTCGACGAAACGCAAAAACTAAAAATATTGCAACAGTGTTCAAATAACAAGATTCCTATGAAATGCATACTTATCTTTCAATCAACATTTTCAGCCTGGCTATTATTTCATCCCTGATGATCAGAAAACTGTGGACACGAAAGTGGCTGTTTGCTTCAAAGCATTACGTAAGTGATGTTTTAAACTCTCTCTTAGAGTAATTTTTTATACAAACTGAACAACGATGTTAACCATATTTGGCAGATATAAACCTGGACATAGTTTTGACCTACAACGCAAGCTGGCTCCTGGCGTGTGAAGTAAAGTTACTTTCACTCCAATTCCCCGATGAAGTGACTTAATCGTCAAAATGGCTTTAAGTAACAGATTCAAATTGCTAGACGCTTTCGCCAGTCACTGATCACGCCAATCGTTTAGATAGAAGGAGGAACACTTTCGCGCACAATTCATAAATAATGAGAGGCTTAAAAGACGTTCTTGCAATAAAAACACATTTTCGATAGCAATAAAAGTTCGTTACTTAACGTGATTTTCAAGTTATGTACCAACTCTTCAAATTTGACTTCTACCTACAAACGTTCTTGCAGCCTGCCAGTTCCCCTTCCTTCCATCTAATCTTTCATCTACCTACAACGCATCCTATATAATTTTACTATCAAAGAAATAGATCCACATGGAGTTAGGGAAAGGTCTAAATTTGTAGAAAACTTTTAGCTAGTATAACAGCGTCTTGTGTCTGCCTTTGCCTTTCCACAACATGACGTTATAACAACATATTTTGTTTACCGTTGCAAAATTCATCCTCTTATCTCTCTATTATTTCAATAATTGACTAATAGACAAGTTCTATATCTGAGAATAACACTCAAATTGCCAAACATGTTGCAATATTTCCATATTATAAAGAAGAAATTTCATTCTTGCAATTGGGGGTTCTAGTATTACAGCGCATAATGGAGACCGATTTGACTTCAGACAGGGGCACTTTCACCGGCTAGATGAAAAGTAGTGGCAAATAGAACGCAGAACACTAATTGAGAACGATTACCAGCGTCGGTAACTTGAAGTGAATTGAAATCATGTCTCACCTTGGAAAACATCAGCTGCTCGGCGTGAGTAAACCTAGATCCTTTTTGTTGCTTTTTCGAAGTTTGACCTACAGTGGATAAAAGGTTGTAGTTAGGGCACAAGGGATGGAAAACGTACAACAAAAATCAACCCTTGGATGCTACGCATATACACGTGGGCGTCTCTGGGGACACACAAACAACGTAATGAAGACATAGCGAGTTGAATGCAGGTGGACACTTATCGAAGTAATAACTTGTTTACAGGTGGCCTCGATTATTAAATTCCTTTTTAACTTTCTCTTATGCAACATAGGAATCTTGGCGTGCAGTCGATCTACCGACAAAAGTAACATGAAGTCATGCCACGCCTGCACAACAACTTCTGCAAGGCTTGTGTGTTAGATTGGGTGCAAGTTGCATTAGTGCCAATCGCATATTGTACCCCCTACTTTTAAAATACGCCCTGCAACACTTCTAAGTAATACGTTTATGAAAACAACAATTAAATACCTTGTCTCAGTTACTCTCCCAACATAAAGGCACCTTGTTTACTGCTGGAATTTTAGATGAAGAGATCGGTACGCTTCATGAGCACGGAATGCTATATCGACTTACGCAGAAAACAACGAAAGAGCGGGTATCCATGCATCCATAATAATAGAAATTATTGGGGGGTTGAAAGGGGGCATGCCATGTTCGATAAGGTTACAAAAAAGTCGTCGTGTGGAAATTTACCTTAGAGACCATTGCACGTGGAATTGTTTCATAAATTCTGTGCATATAACAACTTTACGGGTTCAAAGACAAGGGGATAAGAGAATATTTATTTAGAATATTTTGAAATCTGAATCATGCTGACCACAGTGTGAAAGGGCGTATTCTCTATTCTCTAAGTGTTACCATCTTCTATTTACCTCTCTTTGATCTAAACAGATTTCTTGCTAAACTCTAACTAACGGCAATTTTAAGCTTCGTATTTGCCCTTATCTTCAGCGTCTTTTATACGAATTATCTTGGCGCCTTGTATGCAATGGAATATAAAATAAAGGTGCTTCCTTTACTAAGACCTACCACTGTTGGTGAATAGATCATCCAGATTCTTGGAGGTTGACTGAGCTGCATTTACACGCTGGGTGCATTCTACCAATTCCTTCTTTATTTTCTGCAATAGTTTGTTCTTCTTTTGAAGCTTGTATTCCTTCAAAATCAAAAATAAAAATAAAAAACTCCACTAAATACTGATGTTCAGTGCAACGTATCATGTCTGTAATCTTTGCAGCCTAACATAGAGGTGCCTAGAGGAGCCTGGATCGAGCATCTTTCGTCTCAAAGTGAGGTTAGCTGTTGGACGCCATTTCAGTTCCCATCGAACAAAGCTTATAAACAATACTTCGTAGCATGGCGGACCTTCCCGTGCTATTTTAACTAATGGGGGCCAGTATTCGTGACTACACTGTTTCGCTGCTGGAAACAATTGGAAGCTCGATCCAGTCTTTTATAGAGATCAAAGCTAACCACACTTGTTATATACACTTTTTAGCTAGGCCTCCACAATTGTATACCATCGTTGGATTGTGCCATCTTGCAGTTCCCTGTTCAACCTATATATTATACTGCAACTGCTTGTGTTTAATGGTAATACTTCCAATGCAGAGGGAACGTGTCACGTCACGATTTTGAAGACGTTTGAATCAAGGAAAAAATACCTATTTTTCATGTTACCCTATTAGAAAGAACGTCAATGGTTAAAATTGAGAGTGATGCCCTTTCCCAGTACCGAGATATCAGCTTTCAAAGTCTTAGATCTCTCTAACAAAACCTAATTATTTGAATCAAATTTTTAGATATCAGGAGCCAAATCGTATTTTTTTCAAAACTTTTGATATGTGACGTCATCAGACGACCTCCGTATAGACCTGAGGAAGTCACAAAGAGACGAAACGTTGTCTAAAATATAGTATCCTTTTTGACGTGTTATTCCTTCCTATGCCTAACAAGGTCAGCGTTCCCCCCTGTAATACTAATATTCACAATTGTTAAACGAAAAGGCAAGGGTCTTGAAGTTAGCTATTTATCTCTTAGAAGAATTAACTTAATTTTGGTGTGTCAACGTAGGCCAGACTCTTAACAGACTCTGATTGCAGCTTCCACTCTTGCAAAAAAGTAAATTTAAGTTTTAATTATCCTATTTACCTCCATTTTAATATTCGTCGCTGTTCCATGTCTTTAGTGAGCAGTTAAAGCATGAAAGTAGAAGTGAATACCACCATCTCAAAGTAATGGATAGAACATGCAGTACGTAGATCGGGTCTTGACGTTGGGTCTCCAGGGGCGATTCTGCCTAAAGAATTTGCTTGAAGCATTACATAAAGTACCTTTCCCGTACATTTTGTTCTAATTCTATAAATTTCGATCCCTTCTGACTGTTTTTTACTTTTATTTTTATGTTATCTAGTTTGGATGTTACGAGTTGTCTTGTGCACAAAGCTTTTCAGCATTCACCAGGAGACGCCTTTTTTCGAGTTCTGCTTGCATACAGCAATCTATCGTAAGTCTTCCGATATCTCAGTTTCGAAAAAACGTACCGCGATTCGGGAACCGTTTTTGGAACATCGCGATTCAGTTCTCGTTTTCATAAGACCATTTCGCAAATCCAAAGTAGCGATGCGAAGAAAATTTCAGATAAATTGTTGCATTATTTTCTGTTTCCAGAGCCATTTTGGGCCTTTTAAACTTCAAAACTACGAAAGCTCGCAGGGGGCACTCACAGCTCCCCTGAACCCCACATCTGCTGTTGGCTTTCACTATCTACAAAAATAGCGGACCATTTACAACTCTTATTTTGAACCCTGTATCTTTTAACTATCAAATCTTTTAATTTCTTATAACATTCCAGATGGCCTCTTGCAGTGCAATGCAAATACCACTAGTAAAAATATTGTGAGCCCTCGCACTGGTATTGGTAAAGCAGGTAATACTTCGTAAAAATCCTTCTAATGACATAATTCCTGCACCTCATAAAATTGGATGAAATTAGATTGACGATATATATACCTAAACTGATGGAATGGGTGTGGTCAGTAAGACTCATTAACAGTTGAACTCTTCTATGACAGAAAATATTGTTCTATATTCCCCATAAGAATTTACCAAGGCTGTAATTGGATGACGGAAATAACTCGAAAAAGCGCTAAAGAAAAACCGAACTTGAAACTGCTAAATTTAGGTTGGCCTGAAAAATTAGACTTGGACAAAATTCAGGCGGGAAAAGTTGTGCGCGCTATGTTGACACGATCTGGTACACTTATGTCTGTTCACTTTCGCTTGCATAGCATACAACCCACCTCCTGAGACAGCCTGGATGCAAGACCAGAGTTGTTCCATTCGTTTTCCCATTCTGCGGCAGCGACCGAGGCCAAAGCATTGTTCTCGAGTACGGACACTGCGACTTGTTTATGGTGGTTAGGTTGAAGGCTAACATGCTGATAGTGCATGTCGTAGTACTTTCTCAGCTGTGGAGGCATCTTTGTTGTCCCAGTGAAGTCACCTCCAGCCAATTTTATTAATGACGTATTTACATGAAAGAATGAAGATCGGCCCTCAAAATGCCATGGGCTATTTTTGCTCCCACTTCCGACTACGTTCCTCTTCTTGCAATATGATGGAGTCCACGTTGATGATAGCTGCCTCTTTATTTCATTGGCAATCTGACGGTTCAGAAGGACAGCAGAACCTGACGCAGAAAAGAGAGCACCAATCTACATAGCTTATACATATGGGCATACAAATACATACACTTATAAAGAGGAAGTTATAGATATCAAACTAAATGATTTTACTACTTCTTGTAGTTTCACGTTTGTTAAGTAGACAATACGCTTGCCATGTTTCGGTTGACACAGAATACTTGCAAATTTCTTAAACAACTTTAATTCATTCCAACCAGCTTTGCAAATTGGTAGTGAGATTGGAAACGAAGAAAACCTTCCTTTCACAGGCATCGTTAAAAAGGATGATCTGTATTCTGACAGGTCTACCTAAAGTAACCCAACCTTCATTAGTCTGTTCATTAGATGGATCTCTTCTAGTCCTAGTAAATAAATATAGTCCTTGCATTGGTATACACAGTTACCAGAATCACTTCTCATAATCTGTCTACAAGATTTAGACCTCTTCCTCTACATTCTGCTGCAAAACGGCTACCTAGATAATGTTGTTGAAAGTTCTGTTAAAACTAAGCTTAACTCTGAGAAAAGTTTAACAGTCTATGAATCAGGACAATGTCACGTTTACCTTCGCCTATCATGGATTGGAAAACATTCTTCAAAAGATTAATCCTTCCTACAGAACTGTATTCTTGCATTATTCAGTTACAAGTAAACTACTATACTGTTTGGACACATGCTTTCCACATATCAGCTCTCAGAGACAAAATATCCACCCTGCAAGCAAGCAACAATGTGCATAAAATGCAGGTACAATGCCAGGTACGTTGTAATGTCTCTGTACTTTGTAAGAATCAAGCACCTTTTATAATACGTAACAGGGTGGAGGCAGTGCAACAGCCACAGAGAAATATCATCATCACCCGTTTCAGTGTTCAATTTAAGGGTAGGTATGCCTTGCACATTTGCCTGTGGGAAGCAGTCGCTGTAAATGTGTGCAACTATGATTAATATGGCTTATGGATTTATGATTCAAACATGGCTATATTCATTAGTGGTTTCTAAAATCAGCATTTTAATGCAATCATTGTTTTATTCAAAGTGTTTTCAATCCTGACAAATTAAGACATTTCCTTTTGAAGTAATCAAGAAAAAACAGACATTTTAGAAAGTTTTGTGTTATTTCAAGACTATTCAAGATTTAATTTATTTTTTATCTGCAATTTTGGAGGGTAATCCTGTTAGGATCCTGACCACAGGGAAAATGCTTTCTCTAAGACAAATGGAGTTCATAAGCTGGAAGCACTTTATCTTGCAGAGGGCAACCCCACTATAAACCCTCTCCTATCTTGTTCATGTCCTATAGTGAGCAAGTCTAGGCACGGGCTCTCCAATATGTGAAAACGTATTTGGAAACTTTGGAAGGGCTAAGTGTACATACTTGAAACTGCAAAATTGCCTTGGTATACAAACCACATCTCTGTCACAACAAATATTTCCAGACACCCCTTATTAACATTCAATATAAATTTTGTTGCCAAAGCTTACTTAATCAACAAACATTGCATTCTACCCAAATACAACAATTTTCATAATATCTAGGGAAAGCACTCCTCCCCCTCCTGGCAACAAATGGAGGACTAGCTACAGTATACCCTATGCTGGTTAAAACTTGCAGATGTCATCAGGAATGCCAGGAAACAAAAATGAATAGTCAAACTCGTGTAGCGAGTAGAAGGGCTGATAAATGAATACTAACTGCTTCTTCAGTTCATAGGATCAAAAAAGTGTTAGCAGATTCAAAGTTTGACGCCCAGAAGGGGAGTAGCATTCAAATTCATTTAAACTACCTGGGTGCTGTTGCTGTGCACCATGTGCTGGGTGGCCTTGTTAGAGCAACAGCTTCCATGAAATACAACTATTGTATGTCAAACTTCAAAACTCTGACATGCAGAAATTTTCTCAACTATACTTGAGGACCATGTGTGTGATAGAGATCTGTGCATTTGGAGAAACTGGTATATGGTAATTGTCTTTGTTAGCCCATGTCCATAACCTCCCAAGTGTCCTCTAGAGGGTTAGGAACAAGGGAGGCATTGCTGTCATAGGTTTTTGTGTTTGCCTCTTTTTACGTAGGCCTACAGTTTAGATATGTTATACAATTGAAACGGAGGAAGTAGATAAAGTACCTGCTCTGTACAGCAAAAGTGCCTCATCACAATAAAGATTAATTTTTTTAGTTTACATTTCA